>JAZGTJ010006526.1:0-24723 GCA_036877575.1 Botia almorhae | reverse complement strand
CCAATGATTCGCTCAGCAGACCTGACTACCCTCTGCAGTCTTCTGAGGTCGTATTTGGTAGCTGAGCCAAACCAGACAGTTATGGAGGTGCAGAGGATGGATTCGATGGTGGCAGTATAAAACTGTATTAGCAGCTCCTGTGGCAGGTTGAACTTTCTCAGCTGTCGGAGGAAGTACAACCTCTGCTGGGCCTTTTTCACAATGGAGATGATGTGAGTGTCCCACTTCAAGTCCTGGGAGATTGTGGTGCCCAGGAACCTGAATGACTGCATTGTGGCCACAGTAGTGTCCATGATGGTGAGTGGGGGGAGAGAAGGGGGGTGTCTTCTGAAGTCCACTATCATCTCCACCGTTTTGAGCGTGTTAAGCTCCAGGTTGTTAAGATGAAGCTAATGACAGATGTGATGATGAAGCTAATGACAGATGTGAGCTATCAAGACAGAATCAAGATATATTATTATCTATGAGGTTTTTACAATAATCAGTCTGACAAATTAAATAGTGATGTTAAAATTGTGACCAAACTATTTATCTCTGAACTACTTTACAGGAACTAGCTAATGCTGCCTTAGGCATTTTGAAGGTGAATGTTCTCCATTTAAGCATGAACCAGTGTGACAAATTCAAGAACAAGGACTTGCCATATGTATTTGAGATCTCTGAATGTCATTCAGACTTAAAATCTGGTCTTGAGAATGTTAAACAGACTAAGGATTTGCCTGGGGCAGTGATGTCATAAGAACCAGGCCGAGTGAACAGTGGGCAGTGTCTTCATTGTTTTGTGTAGCGTGAGACACAGAGAAAAATCGTAAATGCAGAAACAGCATCTTGCTGTTAGTGTGGACGTACAGAGGGGATGAAATATCACTCCAAAGTGGGTTTGCCTGACAATAAATGTGTGTGTGACAAAAGTGTGTGTGTGCGCGGCTGTCAGAGAAAGTGTCAGGAGAGGCCGGGATTAGTTGTTCAATTTTGGTGCACATAGACAGAGCTTTTTCCCTTCACCCTCCCTGATCTTTCTCCCTTCACCCTCCCTGATCTTTCTCCACTCCATCTCTCTTCCCTCATTCCTGAGTCACAAGCCTGGAGAGCAGACTGTAGATAATAGTCCTGTATTCTTCCACTCTTTTAGGACGTCTGAAAGAACTTGGTGCTCTCTTATGGTCACACCCCTCACACGCAGATTGTACACGTGTAATGCCTCAGACTAGCACTTCTGCATGAAAATGTTTTGTGTTTGAATTACAAACTACACTGATGAACCCTATAATATTAAAAACAGTGCTGATGAATTTCCTAGATTACTTGGTTAATTTATTTATCTTTCACTCTATCAGTCAAAATGACTCAAATGCAGAACTAAAACCTCTTACTGTAGGTATTGTAAATAATACCATGGTGCCTTTTGGTATAATATTTTGTGTATGTGTGATAAAAGGAGTGTCAGGTTATCTCTAACCTAATGTTTGTTCCCTTCTATCAACAAAGCCATAAGCCATCATATTGCCACAGATCCCTAGATTTGAGAGTTAGTAGTAGTGGTAAAGTAAGTAGTAAATTAGTAGTCGTGGTTGTAAGAGCTGTAAACTGAAAACGGCAAGAGTTACACCAAGGTCTCTGAGTGTGTGGTTTGCCGTTAGCCAGAGCTGCTCATGTGGGCTTTTGGTCACAGCAAACATGTGTTGTTATTGCATCACGGGCTTACTGCAGTAGCACACTAAGACTGGATTATCACATGTGGATCTGTTGCCTGGGTGTATGTATTCAGCAGCAGTTTTTGTACTCAGCAAAACAATTCTATTTAGCTTTAGGACTAAGTTACTGACATGTCAACATTCTCTTTATTATTTAACAGATAATGAACTGAGCTGTCAGTCATCTGCATCATAAAACATCCTCCTCCCATATCCTTACATTACATAAAAGCTCTGCTCGCTGCCTCTCCCAGATGTGCCTCCAATTAACATAATTAAATTGACTGTGAATGTCTGATGGTTCGTCAGGGTTGACCACACCTGGAAAACTTGAAATAAATGACTGTGTTTGTGAAGGTTTGCTTTCAAGAGCGTCATCGTAGAATGTTAAGCATAATTCATTTGTAACAGCTTGACATGGTCATAAGTGAAGTGACATGATGGCCAAGTATGGTAACTCTCATACTCAGAATTTGTCCTCTGCATTTAACCCATCCAGGTAATGCATACACACTGGAGTAGTAAACAAACACTTACCGTGAACACACACCCAGAGCAGTGGGCAGCACTGTGGCACCCTGGGAGCAATTGGGGGGAAGGGTGCCTTGTTTAGTTGTTACCTGCAAGCATTGGGAATCAAATTGGTGACCTTCTGGTTAAAAGTCCAATTCTATTCAATAATCCACATCTGCCCCTAATAACTAAGCACACCAGCCCAACAACAATTCTGTCATACCAACCACCCTTAGTGGTAAAGTGGATTGTAAGAAAATAATCTTCAGCAGCTACACATTTTTAAAGCTTGCAGTCTTTTAGATTTTTTTATGGAATGCTCTCTAAAATGAGAATGCACCTCCTTAAAATCCGTAACCCACTAGCAAAAGAACTATAGGTTCTATATGTTATACCTAAACATCCTTTATCAGGAGAAAATGTTCATCAACAGGAACATCAACAGTAAACTGCTCTCGTCAAGTAGCAACATTAAAAAATCATAGTAATACTAATAAATTCTTTTTAAATGACTAGTGCACAGTGTTAAGGACTCTTTCTGTTTTTAAAATCATTGTATAAACTGTATATACAGGTGACGCCTTTGGTCAGAATCATTTACCTGAGCTCGGATATGGTTTATTACATAGAGGATTACATTACATAAGAGCAGGACACTTAAAATATTTATTTACCTCAGGAAGAGGATTAACGTCTGAAACTCAGACATGTTATGATTAGCAAGTACGAACTGCAGCCAATCCACAGGAGTGTCAATATTTATATAGGGATGAGCCGATTGGATGCAGGGAACTGGGTGGAAAAGACACTTCTCAGTAGGAAATAGCTAGGAGTCTTAGTGTTCTGTGGCAAAGCCTCACGTGTTTGGCCACTCCCTTAAATAACTACAATTACAATAGATTTTATCTTCATATTGATAAGATGTTTTGTATAACCAGTGGCGGATATTGGCATAAGAAAATGGAGTCCATTTATTGATAGGGAGATGCAAGGCCACAGCATTCATATGGGCTGCATTGGGGGCTGTTCCACCATACGTGAAATCCACTTATTTATCGCTCATCCCAATTTCATGGGATTGCACCCATTCTCCTTTATGCTCCAACACTTTATGCTCTTGTTAAAAATGGGTGTGGTGGGGTGTGGGCACCTCATGTCTGATCTCGAAAAGGGCTCCATGTGAGTCAGGCATGCTAGGTGTATTTAGTTTTTTTATATAAGCTTAATTTTCATGCTGTTGACTGTTGCACATGGGAGCATAGCTTCAGATTGTTGACAAAGGGTTGAGAACAAATCTTCATATAGATAATCTATTATGTTTGAAAATAAACACTCATCAATTCTCTGTCCTGTCCTGTGTTTGTCAAAAAAAAGTGTTATATAATCTCTCTACATAAACTGTTCTCACAGCTCAGTTGTGTTAGCCAGATATAATTGATGACTTATTGGCTGTTAGTTTCCCATGTGATTTTCAGCTGCCTCACGAGTACATCTGCCCTTAAAATACTCCTGGTGCCTGAACCTACAGTACATTCACATGATTAAATTACACTGGCACAAAAAACATTAGGCTGGTCAATAAACTATTTGATATTGACTTATATGGTAACATATGGCATCATTGTGCCGACCAAAACAGTCAGGCACACGACGGGTACCATGATTATGTGGATGGAAATGTAAAATGCTAAAATATCTCAATGCTTGCGCAAAAAATAATGATTTAGCGTCTGAAATCTCCCACCAATAAACTGTGCTGACCTTTGAGAGTCATGAGGCCATTCCAAAAGCTTATTGAGTCAGTTTGTGACTTGAGCTATGGAGTTTTTGATGTCTGTTGTCATTAGTCATGTTTGGGGTTGTAGATGTTTGAGGTTTATGTCACAGCACATACTGTTGATGTCATAACTTCTCCTGATTCATTCAGTGATGTTTAATGAAGGTGATAATGTGTGTTGCAGGTCATAGAGTCTCTGGGTATAATGATCTATAAGGCTCTGGATTACGGGCTGAAGGAGAATGAGGAACGAGAACTCAGTCTTCCACTGGAGCAGCTCATCGATCTCATGACCAACATGGTGGACACAGAGATGGACCCCTGCCCTGATGAAGGCTATGAGGCCACAGAGGAAGAGGATGAGGCAGAGGAAGAACCTGCAGAAGTCTCCAACGTCCGTGGCTACCGTGACATAATATCGGTAAGATTTATCAGCAGGTGAATTAATCTGCTGATATTTAGCATTCATGCTGATTTATATCAGCTATAGGTCACTGTGGGTTATAGGCTCTGGTTAACAGTATCAGTCCATTGTTTGGACAGACAGCTATTCTCACCTCAAACTCGCCATTGGCTGAGAGCTGGCTTCAAGTTTTCCCATTGGCTGATGTGTATGGTGCCACAGTCATGTTTATTTATCTTTACGGAGCTTAGAGCTTTACCACAAAGTGTTATTTTTCAGAATATCTGTTTTAGTTATATCTATTAAATAGTAAAAGACAATTTGTAGCGGCCCAAAAAAATTAAGCAACTGTTTTTGAAATTCTGTATTCCACACTCAAACTGTTTGAGGAAATATTCATATGGGAAGATCTAAAAGACCCTGTATTCTCTCTCAAGATCACTGTTAAAAGTATCTACTAAAAGATACTCCAGCTGGTGCTCATTTCACCGTTCCCTCAGGTCCACTTTAGTACTGCATTCCTCTATAAAGGCCTTTGAAACACTTAACAGCACAATTATTTTGAATTGTTTTAACTGCTTAAAAGAATAGAGGCTCTGTGTGCACAGACACTAGGTTTTAATTATGAGTGTGCAGGGGCACACCTGGTCTGGCATAGAATTAGCTTCCTGTTGCAGCCATTTTGGGTCACAGTACATGAGGTTTTCTGCAGGGCTTTTTCGGGACTGGTTAGATAATACTTGTGCCTTTCATGCTTCCTTTACTGCCTGTTGAGAGATGAACCGTGACATTGGATTTCTTCTAACACACGTGTATTTGTACTCTGTCTGATAAAACTTGATTGAATTCGATGAAGAACAAGGAATGAAGATAGTGTAGTTTCCTTTGAGACATGTGCTTCTGCATTTCTTTGATTTATCTTAGTTAATTTGTTTACTATAGAAATTAGATTCACTTCCTGGAGTTTTCCGTGAACTACAGCCTTTATCTGCCTTATCCTCCTTAAAGGGATAGTGAATTCAAAAATGGAAATCTTCTTTGGCATCCATCATATTTGGCACACCACTTTTTTACTTTTAATGTATTAAAAACCAGCTTGGATGTTCTGCTATAAATAACCTCATTAGGTTCCACAAAAGTCATACAGGTTTAGAATGATATAAGGGAAAATTGTTACAGTGGAAAATAATTGTGGGAAAATTGTTACAGAATGTTCATTTTTGGATGAGCTATTCCTTTTTAGGTTTTCCTTCAACGTTTTCCTTTCCTATTGCGTATTTAACTTCCTCCTGTTAGAGTAAAAAAGACTATTTTATAGGTTTTTTTACTGTGCTGTGTTCACTTTTCCTTGACACATTAATAGTCAATATTCTTGTTAAATGTGATTTCACAGTGAAACTCCTGAGGCAGGAGGTGACGCTTCGCTGTGTAAGACATTCCTGAACAGGGCAGGGCACAGGGGCACGGGTGGGGAAAAATGCCATTAGGCCGGTTAGAGGTGTCATTAGTCAATGTAATCATACATTTTAAATATGCCTTGTGCTTAAACCATAACTTGTGGGACAGTGAACTTTAAATAGGCTTGTGTTTTTAACCTGCCAGTCATGGAGGCTTTGGGTTTGGCTCTCAGCTATATGTCACAATATGCATAATATGAGGATTAGCATATCAGACAGAAAATGATTTTCTTAAACAAAGCCTGTCTGAAAGATGCAAGGATTCATTTGATCAAAGTCGGAAGATTAGTTCCTTAAGCAAATCTAGCGTGTAACGTGTCTTTCATTGAGCTAAAGATATGAAAGCTTCTCTCTTCCGTCACACAGTCAACACGTCTTGACAAACAGGGTATTAGTTTTGCTACTGAAGATTTGTATGCATACTTGTTGTCTTCTGTAACAAATTTAAATGTGAATGGAAATGCAATGCTTGGCGGAATGCTAGCTGTTTATATTTAAAGCAAAATGAGAAACCATTAAAACATCATGTAAATTCTGTGATTGTTTGGTCTCAATCCAAAAGCCTCATTTGACCTTTGCCACTGCAGCTAAATTTACTTTTTTGCCCACCTTATGGGTACAATTACAAGTGGTGGGTCATGTACTGCTAGCATCTCATATGATATAACAGAATTTCAGCAATGGGAGCTGCTTATAATGTGCACTGTACTAGCAGCATCAGGTACAGTTTAATCCTCATTTTAATTTATTTATCTTTTGATAATTATAATATCAGCTGAGCTACAGTAACACTACAGTATCCACAGAGATCCCAACCATCCCATCCTGTCTGATTCAGTTTGTGAAACCACTGTCACACCATGTAAATAACTGTAACTCAAATGTAAAGAAGAAGAATTCCTGTCTGAATAGTGCTGAATCATCTTAAACTGGTCATACTATTATAGTACAAATAAACAGCCCTGATGCCGTGATGTAAGTCTCGCTGTTTTCTCCCCTCCAGCTCTGCACGTCTCACCTACCCAGCCCGTTAGATGCTCCTAATCACTACCAGGCCGTCTGTCGAGCCCTGTACGCTGAGACCAAGGAGCTGCGCACCTTTTTAGAGAAGATCAAGAATGCCAAAGAGGTAATGACCATTATAACTCTCATAATAACATAAAAGCACACAGATCCTTCTGTAACACTTTATTTCACACCATCATTGAAACCACAGAAACCATTACAAGAATACTGAAATGTCACATAACAGACTGCTCTCTGTCATCCTTGTCCTCACGCATATGAGCATTTGTTTACAGGTCATTGTTGGAGCTGCAATGGTTTTGTTTCTTGTCTGCTATGTCTGTTTCCGGCATATTCCGTCATATATAAGTTTTAATGCCACCTATGTCTTAACAGCCAAGAAACCATGTTATGAAAAGATCTACATGAAAGGGTGAAGATCAGAACAGTTAGTGTTTGGATACTGTTACAAATCCTCATGCCTGTGTTTGTCTGCTTGAATAGAATGAGTGGGTGGAATGAACCAGTAATGCTTCAGTTTTGCTAATTACATCGTCAGTTATAGTCTGCTTTAATAAGAACTAAGTGATCGTCTTTGTAAAGATAAAGTAGGAAATGACGTTAGTTTTTGAAATATAAGGTTAGTGTAAGGTGATGAGTATGACTGTTTTGTGTCTTTTAAATAAGTCAAGCTTTAGTATTTTGAGGCATTTAGTATAGCTTCCATGAGTAACACTTCTAATAACTTTTAATAATATTAACGTTTTAATAATATTAATTAACATTAACTTAATATTAAATTAATATTAAGAGTTGCCAGACACAACAATTGGTGGTAAAATGTAACGTCATTATAAAACTGTACATGTTCCATTAGACTAATATGAACTACAGGCAACCCTTCAAAGAACTGCATCAGAGAACATTAGGGAATTTGCCCTGATTTGCCTGGGTTATGTAATCCTACAGTTAACAAAGGCCTAAAAGAACCTGCTTCAAATGGACTATCTATGATTGGTAGAGTCAGTCAGCCAATTTGGTACAGAATCTAGCTATTTAGTCTGTATTCTGGATGTTGTTCTTTATCTCCAAAGCATTAATTTGCATTAGCCTACTTAATACAGCTTCTAATTGAACTTTCATCCAAGAGAACCAAGGCACTGAGTGAAGATCACATGCATCTAGCAGACTTAAGTGACTTAAAGAGGAGCTGCTATCTGGTGTTTAGATCCTGCACTGGAAGGATCTAGTTCCATCCCTAATCAAACACATCTCATATAGCTAACCTAGGACTGTAAAATGTGCTATCTGTCCTTAACAGTGTTTGAGGTCAAAACTTGTGCAGTTTAAATACTGAATGTTTATAGTATGCCGAAGGTTATGAAATGGTGCTGTGTCCCACTATTAGCACTCTTATACACACATATACCAGTTGTAGGTTAGTACACAAAGATATGAAAAGTCAGAATCAGCTGATCTTAGCCAGATTAATACAAATACATAGTGGTCCGTGCAGAAAACCATCATTCTTATGCATGAAAGTCATACTCCGTTTTAAACTTTTCTGATGCCATGCAGCTGCTTGTGGAAGATATAAGACTCTTTCTGCTCAGATTTTATTAGCTGTGTGTGTTCTGTTCATTCTTGCTATAGCCATGTCAGGGTTTGGTAATCCCCAGTGGTTCCAGCTCACTTTGAGCTTTTCTGAGAGAGACTGGAAGCTTACTAAAGGAATTTGTTAAATCCAGTCGGCAGCAAAATTATTTTTTGTTCCAACCATAAGCTCAGCTTACATACTGTAATACGTAGTTATGACTAAAAATCCTTATACACCATTTGATGAAATTGTAAGTTAGGACCAAAAAACAATCATAAACCAGTTCATTTTTCCTTTGATACTAAATCTCAATAATTTTGTCATAAATGCCAACCACTCAAACTCTTTCTTGACAAAGAAAAAAAAAACTATGAAAGTATCTCATTTGCTGAAGATTAAAAAAGGTATTGTGTAGTTTATCAGTTAAATACTGCAGGTGACTAGGTAACTAACCCTGTCATTACTGTTTAGCATTGATGGCATTGTCCCAACTTCAACCCTGTGTGGAAATGACTCTTTATTGGTGGATCAATGGAGTTGGCAGCAGTGCAGACAGTTAAAGACTGCATTAGCTGTGTATTGACCATGTTTTTTTATAGATGACTCAGCGCTGGCCTGCTCACTCTGTCTGACTTCTACATGAGAATGAATCAATTTTCAAGCAATCTAGACCCATGATGGGTAGAGCGGCATCGACTTTTGCTTTTACTATGCCCCCAAGAGTTTATTTGATTGCGTCTCTAATAGTAAGAAGTATGCATACTTTTTAACAGCACACACCTAAAGATCCTTTTTCTGTGCCAGAATTTGCGGCGAATGGAAGGAGAAACCCCAGAGGACCCGGTTAGAGATCTGAATGAGCTGCAGAATGCTGATTGGGTAAGAACTGAAACAGTCCCGCAATCCCATTCTCACCATAAATCACAGAGGCAAATGGGCCTGAATACAATATGATTGTGTGCTGTTGAGAGGTTACAGTGGTTTAGGATAGTCATGAGATGCGTCTAAGCACATTTGGTGTATTTTTCACAGGCACGGTTTTGGGTTCAGGTGATGAGGGACCTGAGACATGGCGTCAAGCTGAAGAAGGTGCAGGAGCGTCAGTATAACCCTCTGCCTTTTGAGTACCAGCTGACACCTTATGAGATGCTCATGGATGACATTCGTTCCAAGCGTTACAAACTTCGCAAGGTCATGGTAAGTGTGAAGAGGGTAAAGCTTATGTACAGGATATTATGACTGGTTGCTTATTACAATATAATGACCAAATTGATGTTGATGGCAGGGGTTTTTCCTGCAATATATTTACATTGTTTAAAAGTGGTTTAACAGAAGTTTTTTGGGGACAAAATTGGCATCACAAGAAACATTCAAATATCGTTTTTGTTCACTTTCCTTTTGTTGGCCAGCTAAGAAACAAGTGTCTTTTGTCGTATCAGTTATTTTTACATCCATTCCCCAAAGCTATTTTTAACTGTAAATAAACTGGAACAAACAGGTTTGAGTCTTTTTTTTTTATCTTTGTTAGACTTTACAGTTCAATTCAGTTTTACTGCTCCGTTACAGAGATCATAACTCACAACAATGTTTGCTTTGTTTATCATAAAACAAGCAGTTATTTTCAAAGCTGGAGGATAGAAAAATGTTTTATAGGGTTTAATTGGATTAAGTGAATGATACCAGGATATTGAAGTCAGTAAATAAAAATGGCAGGAGTTTACGGTTTAGAAATATACATAGACATACATAGTTGCGAAACATTCAGGGAATTGCCACGTCAGAGCCAACACCTTACATGATAGGGCAGTTGAGGGAGGTAATAGGTCAACTCTTTGCACACCTTTACCTCCGGTTATCAATGCAGTATGCCATGTGATACAGACAATATCACAAAGTTGTCTTCGATATTATTTTGAATACACAACTGCGACACAATACGTTCCTTTTCTGAAAACTCCTTAATCACATTACTTACTCCTCAGACTTATGCAGGAGATGATATGACTTTTTTTTCAGATTTTTACAACTACATTGTCAAATGGCTTTTAAATTAGCTCTTGGAAGAAGTGTTTGCAAAGTGTGTTTAACCTTTGACCTCTCCCACTGTCACAGGTGAATGGTGACATTCCTCCAAGGTTAAAGAAGAGTGCTCATGAGATCATATTGGAGTTCATTCGATCCAGACCTCCTCTGAATCCTGTGAGTATGACAACACACACAGATACAAACATAAATATTTACATTTGATTATGATTGTTTATGATTTATGTCTTTAGTCTTCCAAGTGCTGGAGTATCTATAAAATTAAGCATTCATTGAAGGGGCCATATCATACTTTTATTATTTTATTATATTATATTATTATTATATTATACTGAGCCAGCAATATCTGTCTGTAAACAGAAAGTGGGTTCCTGCAAATTTATGTTTCAAACACAGATGGCGGTACAGAAGCAAATGTTGCAGGTTGCAACATTAAATATTACTTTTAATAATAATTTAACATGTTATTTGTGTTTTTGTTGCTATGCTATTAAAAAAATGCCTTAATTTAAGAATGGAACAACAGTGCTGATTTCTGTGCTCTGGTCCTTATATATCAATTATATCTTTTATATGTACAACTTTTAACTCCCCCATCCTTCAATACCATGTTTTCATAGTACATCAGGCTCTTTTATCTCAAATGATCAGAGGAAAGTCCATTTATCTTGATATGAACCCTTAAGTACAAAACAATCCACTGTTCAGATGAGGTGACCTGTCAGTCATTGTGCACATGGATGTTTCTGATGTTTTTAAGGTTTCTGCTCGTAAGCTAAAGCCTCATCCTCCCAGACCTCAGAGTCTTCATGAACGCATCCTAGAGGAGATCAAATCCGAGAGGAAGCTCAGGCCCGTCTCACCTGACATGATCCGCAGAAGCCGGCTGGGTTAGTAAAGTTGTACATAAACACACACAATTTAATAGTTCACAAAATTGGAACATGTTTAGCGTTCAGTGGCTCATAAAAATATTTTTGCCAAAATACACAATATTAGTAGTATACACTTTATTCCTATTAAATTACCTTGTATTTACAATACAGTTGAGTCCAGCATTATGTTGTAATAGCTAACAACCCTCATGTTTTCTTAGGCCTGTATGACTTTCTCTTTTCCAAGCAACACAAAAGGAAAGTTTTTGAAAAATATTTTGCCTATTCTTTTTATATAATAAAAGTGAAAAGAGATCTTGGTTCTTCCAAGTTCCAAAAGGTCAAAGAAGCACCATTAAAATGCCACTATTCTGGTTTGTACGACGCAAAGCTTTGTGTAAACAAGAGAACGACATTATTTACTTTAAATCTTTCCTTTTGTGTTGTCATTTGTCACTTTGGATGTTGACTGCCCAGTCCCCATTTACTTTTATTAAATTGTAAAGGGTGACCGTAATATTTACAGTAGAAATTCACCTATTTTGTTTAATGAAAGAAAGTCATGCAGGTTAATACAATATTAGGGTGAGGAAAAGACTAACAGAATTCAAATTTTTGGGTGAACTGTTCCTTTAAGTTAAGTATGAGTCATGTGGAAGGAGGTGAGTATGTAAAGATTTGACCAGGAGTGAATCTCTCTCTGGCTGCAGATAGTGTATCAAAACAGCAGTGTAAATGTGTGACAGTGTGTCATTCACATGCATGACTGCTTGTGTGCTCTAACATGAATCTCTAATACAGTCATGTGTTTGCTGTCCTCTAACTCTGCCCATTTTATTTGTGATTTAAGATTCAGGTCTTTGATTAATCCATATTGTTATGTGACTTTAGATTCATAAACCTTAGCTCCATTGTCATTTACAAGGTTAGAAAAGGGGTACTTAATATATAATAGTCTTAATAGTGAATTTGTGCAGACATTTGGGTTATTTGCCATGTCTCATGATGGTATTTTGCTGTAGAATTCCACAGCTTAAGATTATAAGGTTGTAACTTAGGTTGAATATGCATTTTTGTGTACGTAAATACACCTCTAGACTGTTTTTAAAGGAGATACAATACCACAAATCTTAGTCTTAATTTATCCCATAGTTTGTTGTTGGAAAGGGATCTGTTGTTTTCTCCATTGCTTATAGGAACAAAGTTCGTGCTTGTACTTTCAATGTCTACATTCTATCATAGACCTTTGAAACCTGAGGAGATTATCAAACGTGGAAATCTATGCATTATATAAACGGTTGTGAACTGTACTTTTATTGTTTCTTTGTGTCCCATTTTCGCAGCACAAAACTCACTGCGCTTATTCCGTCTTGATCCTAGACGTGTTGTTCTTGGAGACCATAGCTAATGAATTGTAGACGTTTCTACCAGAACATCCTTGATATGTTTAACGTCTAAACATCGATGCCTTGTTTTAACTCATGGTTTTATTAATTCTTCTTTCTCCTCTCTCTTCATCCATAACCTCTGCTTCTCTCACAGTAATACGCCCCCTAAGCATGTCTATCAGTTTTGACTCGTCAGGTAAAGACTTCGCTGTGCTTTACCGCTGTAAACTCACTGACGCGCTGGCTTCTGTGGTTGTGCCAGATCTCCCTATTGACACTTTAATGTGGTGGTGAAGAGATTCTGCTAAACATGGTTGTGCTAATTAGAAGTGGTATAGAGTAAGTCAGTACAACATTGTTACTTTTAGACATTTACAGCCTATCACAGCCTATTGTGTGATGTTAAATATGCTGTCTACTCCACTATCTACCTATCGTGGTGGATCTCATCTTTTTTGACTTTAAGGACCCACCCATCCACAACAATAATTAAAACCTGAATAACAGTTTGATAAAAGAATGAATAAAACTTAATAAAGGTTGATGTTTAGTTGTTTTAACTTATTTTATTGCTTGTTTGGTCTTATTTTAAATCATTTAAAGTTATGGCAAGTTGCTGTTATGGTAAGACGTTCGTTGATGTCCCCCAGTGTTCCCCAGCCCCTGGTTGAAAAACACTGAGCTATAGTTTACCGTATGTGAAATTATTCAACAGCAGTTCCTATAATACATTTCACTGTAGCAAATCTGGGAGGGGGGACCATCTAATGAAGGGGGTAAATGTGCCTTTACACTCCTATTGTATGGGACAAGGGCCGTACTTACAATTTTGATCCAGGCTCCATTAATTCTAGTGGTGGCCCTTGGCATATGTGCATCTGCTAACACACAGTTCCCCTGGCTGTGTGCACTGGACTTTTCTCTATAATTCCTCCTGCTGTTCTAGTGTGCAGTTCTCTCCACCACCAAATCCCACTAATCCTTTGTCAAAGCTGCAGTGTTTGTGTGGCTTCACCGTGTTTGTGCTTCTGTGTGCTGATATCCATCCCAGAATGAGTCTCAGAGCTAATGATCGTGTCTCTGGCCGAGCTGTGAATGTTAGAGAATAGTCAGTCATATATTGGCTCACTGTGTAAATGTACAGAATGGAAAGACAAGTCTTGTGCTTCTGTTGACTGAAGGATCATGTTGAAGAATATGTTCCTTTCTAGGCGCAGGGAAAAGCATGAGCACCCCACAGGACTTGTTCAGAAGTCCAGGTAATGTATTCATGATGCAAGCACTATGGTCTGATCTCACTTCCTGCCTCGATTCAGAACGCATTTTGTGTGTGTGTGTATATCAAAGCGAAACTAGAGGAGTCAAACAGCAGAACTCCCAGAATTCATTTCTGAATGAGGATTAGTCTGGTTTAAGAGGGCTTATGTAACTTAGTCTGCATGCATCAATATTTCATATGCTACATATGTTTAGTCTGTTTCTGTTGTGTGTCTCTGTCAATATGTCTCTATTAGTTTACAGTACTGTAGTATTATGCATATGCTAGGATATGCAAAACTGGTTGGTCTTTGCATTTGGTTTCGCTATTTTATTTTAACTTTATTGGACAGTGCTGATTGTGCTGTGTGCCATGTGTATGTGATTTACATCTGCTTGAAATATAATTTGTAGTATAACTGTACAAAACTTTCTTTTGGACCATTTTGTGAATCGTGCCTTTGTCGGTCAGTCACAGCAGTGACACATTTTATGAATTGGACTGGTTTGGTGTTATGTTTGTTTCGTTGCAAAATTCCAAAATCATGATGTGTATTTAATAAATATTGTGTGACAGAGTCTGAGCTCACTCACATTTGCTCTTGTTTAGCACCACAACAAGCTGTCATAAGGACATGCATTTTTTTCACACCTTCCCATAATGACAGTGCTCAATTGTTGTAGAGGATGTTAGTTTGTGCTAATGATGCTTAGGTTATTACTATGGCAACCAATGCAGAAATACTGGTTATACTGGCTACACTGATTGAAGAAATAGATCAGATTTTATCTCTTACAAAATGATGAAGCAGACAGTCTGGAACATGGTCTGTAACAGATTGGAATTGGATGCAGTCTAGTTTTTTTAATGAATGTGGTATTGGCTTCCTAATTGGCATCTAATTATGTCCACGTCTACCTTCCTACACAGACTTCCCTGACGGACCCCGAAAGCTGGCCGTCAGCTCACTGTCTCTCGCAAATGGCACGTCACCAGCTCAGAGCCCCAAAAATGGCCAGCCAATGACACAGAGAAAGAGATTGCTGAAGGCGCCAACGCTGGCTGAGCTGGACAGCTCAGATTCTGATGTGAGTGTTTTTATTTTTCGGTTACAGCCACAAATGAGAGAGAACAATAGATGTTGAGCAGGAGACCTCCACAGGAAACGTCTGGAACTCATCCAAGCATTTTTCTATTGTCCCGTTTTCTTTCTGTAGGAGGACCAAATCACGCATAAATCAGACAGCAGCTCCAGCATGTCCACCTCAGTGGTGGAGGACACGTCTCCTGAGTCTGTCATGGGCAAAAAGAGTAAAGACTTTTCATTAAAACCTGACAAACGCATCGCTCCTCAGAGGAGACACACTATAGAAAAGGAAGATCCTACAAGCCTGCGACCTTTCCTGCCTCCATCTCGACAGAACTCAAAATCTCTGGTACGTTCTTCACTAACTGTAACACAAACTTTAACTAAAGAAATCTATATATTCTACTTGCTGCTGCTGGTGAAGATGTTTCTTTTTTGTCCTGATTCAAGAGATGTGAGCCCAGGACAGTTAATTCACGTAATTTAGTGCAGAGTAATCAAATGAGCGCTGACAGTGGATACACTTAGCTGTCCTGTGTCTTGTCAAATGATGATTAGATTCCTGCAGTATTGGCACTTCTGGGTGCGGAAAGAGAATATTTAAAAATAGCTTGTGCTGTAGTTTCCAGCCTGCAAGTTTAATTAAAGGCTTCATTTCGGTAATTCATGTTATATAGCAAAAAAAGACCCACTCTCAGATGAATCGTGAATCATATCAGACGTAGTTCAGAATTTTACAGAGTGGATATAACATGATGCATTTATTGCCTCAGAGGAGATGCATGCATGCATTGCAGTAACTGCTCAGCGCTGATTGAGAAACCAGTCTACAAGGTCTTTGAACAGTTATAAATTTGGCAATCTCAAACTTTATTCGGGACAACACGTGTAAATCTATTTTATAGATAGAGATGCAATATGCTAGTTTTATGGCCATACAGATAAAGAGTTGAAATTTCTCTGCTTTCCTTTTCCTGCTTCACACTAAAGCTGTCCTCTGACAACAAGGTAAATTAACATTCTCATGCACATTTTGTATTGTTATTTTTTTGTATTTTTTGTATTTGTATTGTTATAAGAGCCATTTCATTATTTTTCCATTTGCAGTGAGCTGGCTGTCAGTCATGTTGCACAGTGTTGCATGACTAATAGGGAAAGCCATTAACAGTTCCCTGTCACTTTAAATGATTTTATAATCCTAACGGAATGCGGTTGTAACTGCTCTACAGACTTCCTGCTTTTAAATGATGCACAAGTTCAAATATGCATCATCAAGGAGAGCGTTATAGATTCAAATAAGTAAATGATGGTTAAGTACAGGATAATGTACAGTACAGTCAGCATTTACATTATTCATTATCAGTACACACTTGCCAAATAAATATTAAATATTGATTTGTGTTTGTTACTTCATTATGTGAGAGAAATGAAGGAGCAGCTATTTATAAAACCATGTTCATACAGTATTACCAGAATTACCACCAGAATTACCAGAATCAAATGTGCTGATCAAAATATCAAAGTGATGCCAATGGTAATAAGCGTTTTAAAATAAAATATTTCCAGTCTTTTATTCAAAACATTTTTTTCTGAACTATCTTTTATTATAAGCCTTAAAATTAAATGTAAATACTTAAAATAACCCGTTTTTGTAAATGAAAATTTAATTTACAACAAAGACAACAAAAAACTGTTGTTGTTTTCTTTAGGTTCAAACTGTAGGCAGAGATCATGTGGTATGTTTCAGCAAACAAATCAAGCTACATATTAGAATACAAAACTAATGCTCAGTGATGAGGGGCTTAAAAGCCACTATAAATCTCGTTTGGTAGCCCACAAAACAATTTGATTTTATATAGTCGTTTAATAGTAAGTTCTAGAGATGCATATTGGCTTTTATGTTGGCTTGTATCAGTGTGTCCTATTAAAGTGCATTTGATTGAGGACTAGCTTTGAGGCGTCATACATTATTGTCGCCATATTAGGGGTTCCATTCATACTTACATGTCACATTTGCGTACAAGGATTTACCAACTGTGGTTTAACTTGTATAACAACATAATGAAAGAGTTAAACATTCCATGTTAATGATTTAAATGTTTTTCTCTCTCCATCTCCACTGTGTTGCTTTATATGTTGGGTATTGCTTGTTTATGAGGGTGAAATCCTACAGAGATGAAATTTAGCTTGTATATTGTGGTTTTGCATCATCTTTTTCCATCTCTCGTGAAAGTGTGGCATGTTTATATATGCAGCGCATCCTCCTGTGTGTTGGTCAATGTAGTGTGTTTGTTTCAGGAGGAGTTCTGCTACCCTGTCGAGTGTCACACTCTGACTGTGGAGGAGGTGATGCACATCAGACAGGTTCTTGTTAAAGCTGAGCTCGAGAAATTCCAGCAGTACAAAGATGTCTATAATGCGCTGAAGAAAGGAAAGGTAGGTGTCTTAAAGTGGCAGTACACCCAAATTAAAATTTATCTTTGTGTCGTTCCATATCTGTATGACTTTTGTTCTGACACTGTACGCATGTAATTTTCAACCTCTTCTCTCAGCTCTGCTTTTCATGTCGGACAAAGAAATTCTCCTTGTTCACCTGGTCCTATGCCTGCCAGTTTTGTAAAAGGTGGGTGGAGCTTTTCATTTATGACTTTCTCAGCAAGGAACCCAGAATAGAGATTATGCAAGTATAAAATTACTTCTTTCTCTTTTACAGGCCTGTGTGTTCACAGTGTTGTAAAAAGGTAAATAAAACTTACTTTCCTTATTGCTTCTTTGCATTGAAATGTTTTCTGTTTCTAAATGACCTCATATCTTTTTCATCTCAGGTGAAGTTGCCCTCTAAGCCCCACGCCAGCCTGCCCATCTCTTCTCTGGTCCCCAGCATTCTGCCCCAGAAGGAGCCTGGAGCATCAGCTCAGACAGAGAAGACCTCCTCCACTCCATCTGGCCACAAACGTCACAGCCTTCAGCGCTCAATGTCCAGGTAAGCTTCACAGCACTTGCATTACTTTCATTGCTGAGGGCGTTTGTAACAGCAGTGTTTGATATTGTATACATGATGTTGTATACAGTGTGGTCCAAAAGTGTGAGACCACTAATAAAAAGGAAGCAAATCCTAAGAAAATCCTAAGCAACGGCTGTAATAACAAGCTACAAATGCTCCACCATTTTTAGCACCCAGACACGATAGCCGGCTCTTCTTTTTGTTTACAGACTGAAATTTCCCTCAAAATCAAACCCAACAGCTCAAATTGTTATTATTATAATATGTTTAATATGTACTGATGATTTAGGTACTTGCTTAATAACTGATTTTTGTTCATTTTTAACCAAAAACATTGTATTGCAGCTTTAATACAATGTTTTATTACAAAATATATTGCCAGCATGCCTTTTGAGTTTTATATAATTGTGTCCAATACATATGGTGTAGCATATTGGTGTAGCATATGGTGTAGCATATTATAGCATACTGAGATACAGTAGCTCAATGGTTAGAGCATGGCATTAACAACGTCATGGGTTCGATCCCAGGGATTGCACATACTCAAAAACAATGTGTAGTTTAATGCAATGTAAGTCGCTTTGGATGAAAGCGTCTGCAAAATGCATAAATGTAAATATTATAGTTTCACTAACAACAAATGATCATAGTATTTCCATGATTATGGACCTTAAAATATTATTTTAATACCAACACTGAATTACTTTGGAGATCTTTGTTGATTTCATTGTACCACAGGTAAATTGTTTTTGTGCAAGTGTTGCCAGTAAGATTGTTTCTTGTTCTTTTTAGATCGTCAAAGCACGGCGAGCGCTCATCCTCCAAAGACGAGGTGGAGCTGTCGGAGCAGTTGACAGAGGACTGGAGCAGCATGGACGTCTGTGTGGACTGCAGGAAGTTCATAAATGACATTATCACCAACAGCAAGCGCAACCAGTCCACCAAACGTGCCCGTCTGCATCGCAGAACCCACTCCGTTTACATGTCCTCCAGCAGTTCTTCAAACTACAGGCCATCAGAACGGACTATCAAAGAGGTTTAGGATGATTCTCACCAGCCCTTTAGCAGCAGCCATCTTATAAGATCCAAAGTGCTCGGAACTGTCATGGTGTGATCGTCTTATTAAAATCCTGTTTGCACCCTTCTCACGTGTTGCATATGCTTCAGTCCTGGTGGCCGGAAAATCAACATAGAGATGGCGACTTAAAGTGCCAGACAGAATTAACTGGTTATGTGAGGGTTGTCTTGCAAGATCTGTGTTAGCTGTGTCATGTACCTTTAATGTACCTTTTGTGTCATTTACCTCTCACCTCTCCTCCATGTAAAAGTGCCAGAGGTGAAGGAATAAAGCCTTCGCTCTTCCAGCATGAATTCCTAAGCACCAGGCATCTCAGGAAATGTAGGATTTATCAGTCATTAAAGCTATGGAATGTAGTATAATACACTTTAAAGCTTATGTTGACCAGTTTTTCCCACAGAACATAATAACTTTGAATAGAATTAATGATGAGATTATGGAATGAGACATGAATTTAGTAGTGAGAAAAGAAAGCAGAAGGTCGCTTTGAGCACTTAAAAGCACTTGGCTTGAATGTACATTTTTCAGTAGAGTAAACTGGAATTCAGCAATTGTAAGTATTAAGCTGTATTATCAGCCTAAATATTATAGATGTAAATACGCATCCACTTCTGGTTTCATTTGCCCTGGAACTAACCAACCGCTGACAGACCAAGAGAGCCTGTAGACTCAGTTAACAATTCAACATTAAGTCTTACCAAATGTTTTCTTTTTATTGTTTGTTAACAATGCTGCTGTAATATTGGTATGGTCCAAATGAATGAAGTTTTATTTAATTACAGGCTTACAGATATATATTTTTCTTCTGTCCAATGACTGTTTAGATTTTAGTCCAAGATGAGGGTCAAAATGTGTTTTTAGAGTGAATACTGAAATCTTGTAGTGTTTCTTACAGAACTGATCACCCGTGCCAAAACAAATGTCCTCTGAGCAATATGTGTCTTGGACCTGATGTACATAGTAACCCCAGAGGTGGGTGATGGGCCCAAAGGAGAAATCAGTAGATAGGTGTTTACCTTTGTAGGATGTTTATGTACATGCTGTATATCCAAATTTCAACGTATCTACTTATATATTATTAAAATTGCTTTGTTATAATATTATGATTTAAATTAATAATTTTTTTGTTTTTTGCAAAAATCATGTTCAATTTGTCACTCACATAACTTTAAAAAAATGTTTGGATTGTTTTGATGTCTTAAAACTTCATTAACTAAGTTATACTGTAGTATCTTTTTAATTACCCATTACAAGTTCATTGAAGCACCCTCAAACTGAACTAAACAGCTCAATACAATGCTACTGACGTCATGTGGAAGCTTTAGATGGATTATGTATTTTTTTTTTCTAAAAACAAGCTCTCGTTGAAATACACATGCTTTGCAATAGTTTATAGGCCTGTTGACGTTTTTTTGACTATTGTCTCCTAGAGAATGATGTAAGCATGATGGAATCTGTTTTTTAACAAGAAGAGAACTGCCAATAAATAAAGCATTTGGAATGTTTGTATAATGTTTGTAATTTTATATGTTTACTCCTAGCATACTGCCACTAATATCACAAGGAAGAATGCTGTGTCTAAAAGTATTCAGTTTGAGAGATATTACTGAAATGCCTTGGAAATATCCAAACGGTAATCAAATTAACCTGTATTTGGCAAATGCTTTTATCCAAAGCAACATACAGTGCATTCAAGCTATACATTTGACTAGTATTTTTGTTTGCTGGGAACTGAACCAACAAACTTTGTGCTGTTAACCAGTTAGGGAGTTAGCTCTGGGAACATCATTTTCTCTGTGAAAGGCAACATAGTGAGGATTTAATTATGCTAACATTTTGAGTCATAACAAATGTAGTCAGGCCACAAGAAAATGTGAGCTTCGTCAATTTCTTTGTATGAAATACCCTAAAGTTGAAGCAAGGTACATTGTATCTTGAGAGTATTTCAGTTCTCCAGGAGAGGGCAGAAAAGCTTAAGTTTCAACAGTCGACTTTACAACCTTTTCTAGATTTCTCAAACAGCCTAAAAACAGAAATTCGTAAGGTATAATTACTTTGCTATATAAAGGCAAGATTTTTTCTTTAAAAGCTAATAAAGGATATAGCAATATAACAAAAGATATTTTGTTTTAACAAAGAATATTATGGGGATGTTAAATATTACAAGTTATTACAAACATGCACCGTATGTGAAATAGTTCAACATCCTTCCCTTTATATGAAATACATGATATATGTGAGCACGGTAATACTGACAAGAAAGTCCACAGATCAGAATAAATAAAAAATTACATTTCCCAACTTAATGTGGGTAGCAACAAGTTTGTTGCATACATCCAAAATACTGCAAAATAAGCACTGACCGTCCAAAAAGTATTGTATACAACATCATTAAGTCAAAACAGACCTTTATTGCACATCATTTTCCCAAATCACTACATACAACAGTCGGTCATGTTAATTGTACATGTTTGATTTGAAACCATCCCCTTAAAATGTTCTTACTAATAGGTTTGAATCCATGAGATTGGACACTATACCGAGGCTTATAAAAAAGCCTGTCCTGCAGTCTGATTGGTGGTTTCCATGACAACAGTTGTCAAGAGCTAGCTACGCTTTTGGTGTGTACATTCTATCTAAAAGCTTAAGGCTAAAGTTAGAGTTCTAGTTTGAGACCAGCTGTGTTTCTGTTTACATCAACCCTTTCTTGGTCATACCACTTTTGTCAAGCCCAGTATGTAATGTTTGGTTGTTTATTTCTTATTCTCCTTGTAAATGAAAAGTGCAGTGAAGACTAAGTTGAATCGATCCAATTTTAGGAATGAATGGCCTGTTGATTTTCAAAATCCCTTCAACCTTTTATTGCAGTAGTCTAATGCAATAGAAAAAGACATATCTAATAAACCATTTTTTTTTGTTTAATCATCAAAGGTAAGGTCACCAGACATCGAGTAAACAATTCTCAAGCAGCATTATATATAAAGCAATGAACATCATAGAATTTTTATCCACTGGTCCTCAGTACATGTCTTTTAAGTGATGTCAGGCCTCTTCAAGCCTGTCTTTTATTTCTTAATGGACTTTGCAGACAAGATGATGCTTCAAACCATAGCCACTGGGCTTAATGATCAACATAATGCAGGCGAGCACAATCACTTGCCTGTTTTTTTAAAAATCATAATTTTATGTTTCAACATCAAAGCTATTTTTCAACAAATGAAAAATGCATGAAATACCAATTGTCCTCCAAAGATGCTGGTCTTTGGCCTTCATTTATTTCTAAGAACTGACCACGGCTTGAAAGGAATGTCTGTACTTCACTATGTCCCTTGGCTTCTAGATTTTACACCAGCTAAAATGTTGCCAGCATTTTCCTTGGATTCCAATTAAACTCAGGTTAACAAGGCATTATTAACAAATAATTCAGATTGCTTAAGTCATTTAATGAGGGGGAGATTATGATGGTCTGAAGATTTTTGGGACATGGCTCTGTAGGGATAGCTGTACGTTGTGTAAGTCTGACGATTTGCTCGGAGGTCCTGGGCTTTACTCCCTGTGGTCCGATGCGACTTTCAATCGCCAGCACGAATCTCTCTTGATTTAAGACGACACAGATGCTGACGAGCACCAGCAAAATACCATCAAAGCCACAGCTGAGATATACTCAGCTCACAAACGGCTGCAACCTTCCTCAGATGGTTTCCAGTCTCAGCTGCGGCCCCATATTTCTCATTTCCCTTAATGAGCAGGGGAGCGAACAGGATGCCCAGGCAGAGGTATCAGATCCTCAGAGCAGTCATGGTGGGTTGGGACGGTTGGAGACACAGATCAGAGACAGTGAACCATGATCAAATAGCTTGTACGGTAAAGAGCCTTTAGAAGTCCACACATCTGTTTTAGGGTCATAGCATTCAAAACAGTCAGAATCCTCTATGACATCATGACCATTGAGGAAACGACCTCCGGTTACATAGAGTTTGTTACTGATGACCGTGGCCGCGTGGTGCATCCTCCTCTCCTTCATATTTGCACACTTCACAAATTGATTGGCTTTCGTGTCATAGGCGATCACTCTTCTTGTGTATCCTAAAAATGAGAACATGTTTAAAGTCAATCATTTTATTGATAGATGCAGTGTTTAAGTGACAGGAAATCACAAGGACACAGAAAGATAGAAACATAAACCATCTTAGAGCAAGAACACTTTTCTCTTTTCATCTATTTACTTTTGTAGTACACATTCCTATTACATTTTGATAATTTTAACTTCACATTATAACTTTCTTTGCCACTTAAACAATTCACCTTTTTGGCTGTCATTTTCAAACTCTCCCACCCAACCACCTGTTATGTGGAGACCATGCACCGCTATTTTAGCTTCTGATGACTTTTATGTTATATTTTTGCTGACTTTTATGTTATATCAGCTCATTAACAGATGTACCATTCACTGTTGGATATTTAGTCTCACCTCCAACAATATAGATCTTGTCCTCTATGACAGCAGCAGGCGCACAGACATTCTTCACCGTCCGGGTTTCCAGTCTAGACCACAAGTTCCGTGAGATGTGATAAACCTAAGAGAGATCAGAGGCATTTGTCTTGTTCCTGCAAGATTTCATAGTATGAATGAAGCAACCAAACTGCAGATTATCTTATCAGAAGGATCTCTATTACCTGTATTAGTCTTACTGGATTCTGCAAGGCATCCTCGCCTCCAAACACATAAATCCTCTGATCGTTAGCAGCAACTGCAGGGTGCAGGACTGCCGTGGGCATCGGTGCCATATACTCCCACTGATTAAACATGCTGTTGTAACGCTCCACCGTATTTGAGATCTGTTTGTCTGGCCCTATTCCTCCAAGAGCGAAGATGAAGTGAAGGTAAGACACGCTCTGGTGCGCGTAACGTGGCTCCAGCATTGGCTCGGCAGTCCTCCACTGGTTGGTCTTCAACGAAAGGGTGTACACTGTTGCACTGACCGCACTTTCCCCAGACACCAGGCTTAGGCTAAGCCCTCCCACGACATACAAAATGCTGTGAATGCAAACATATGCCGCCTTGTACAGCCGCAAAGGTAGTTTAGCTAGCCACTGCCAGCGTTGTGTCCGTTCGTCGTAGAGAAACGCCTCGCGAGACGTCTGTTCATTGTTCTTGCGGCCTCCAACCACCACCAGAGTCTCATGGCAGGTGTAGCGTCGTGGCGTGGTCCAAAGAGGCTTCAACTCACGAGCGCATTTTGTGCTAACCGAAAACATCAGACGTCGCACCGACTCGATGATCTCAGTGCACAGCGTTGACGACTGGACGAGGGGATCGTTTGCAATGAACTGGAAGAGGTATGTTGGATGAATGTATCTCAACCTGACCTTCTTGAAGAGATCGTGAATGGCTCCACGCCGTGAGAAGGGGTCGTGGTGGATCCAAGCCAGAAGAGTTTCAAACACCTGTTCTTCCTCAGCACAAAGCCTGTCATCCTCCAGGTAACACATGAGCTCAGGAAGTGAAAGTTCACAGAAGTCCTCAGACGCAGCCACATCTGA
>JAZGTJ010006525.1:0-24725 GCA_036877575.1 Botia almorhae | reverse complement strand
CTGGGAACTTCTGTAATTCTTGTCTAAGTGAGCAGAAGTCGCCATAAGGGGCGGAGCTTAGAAAAGGGTCAATATAAGCTTTCTCCCCTTAGCAAATCCCAAATAACATTATACTTTATTATCTTCTGTTGAAAATGAGTCATATTCTCCTGCCTGCTGTATTATTCCCCCATAACGCAATCGCGCTGTCTGTATCAATAAAACTGTCATTTCTCTCGGGCACCTCAAGGGGGCATAGGTGTAGTTTAATATCTTTCAGATGTTTCATAAACTCCACTCTCAACTTACAGAAGACCATATTAATGCAGATCAGCTACAGGTTTTAGCTGTAGACAGTGTTTTAATGTTATATGTTATGCTTCACTGCTATGATTTTATTGATTAGTAAAGCCGAGACCTCATATTATTTGCACTTTTTCAGAATGTGCCTGTCCTCTGGCACCAGCTGCTTCTTTCTGTATCTATATACAGTGAAATGAATTTCCCTGCTCATTATGCTGGAGGAACCTGTCATTATGTCTCACTGTGGCCCAGCTCCCTGTTACTTGTAATATAAATGCTAATGATGCAGTGAGAGCTCCCCACTGTCTTCTGTTCCCATGTCATCAAGTCATTTTCTGTTGCGTCGTGCCTCTGTGAGCTTTATGGCCAGTGCGGTCAGGTTTCTTCTGGCTAGGATGGGTGCTGTAGAGAGAATGAGGGTTTACTCTTTCACATGACGGTGGAATATGTATTTTGATTTGAAAGTAGACATTGATTTTTGTAGAGGGTTTATAGACTAGGTTATACACTGTGGGGTACAAAAGTCTGAGACCACTAGTGGAAATGCTTTTTAATGTCTGATTGAATGCACAATTTTGATTTACTAAATGTACATGAATTGTTTGGTATATTCCCCTTTTGCATAAATGACAGCATGACTTTAAGCTGGCATGGACTCCACAAAATTGTTCATAACCTGATTATCCATATTATCACAGCATGATTTGAGATCGTTTCATTCATTCATTCATTGTTTCAAAGAGCATCTTGTTTGTTCAATGGAAGCTAAAAATTCGACCTTCTGCACAAAGGTGTCACGCACCTGCTAAAATGTCATATTAAATATTGTATTTATTGATATGAGTATTTAATCCTAAACATTTGTTTTGAATGTATTTAAATGAAATGCATCCTAAATTTACAATGTGGTCTCAGGCTATGTCTGCATCTAGATCAACTGAAATTTTGTTTTCCAAAAGAATCTATGTACTTGTGTAAATGTTCTAGAACAGCTCAGTTCTCACTGAGAGAAGATTTTTTTCTATGAAGTTTTTTTTAAGTGATCTGGATTAATTTGGATGTAGCCTCAGACTTTTGGACCCCAGTTTATGTTCTTATCTAGAACTTTAAACACTGACACATCAGAGCCTGTGTTAACTGTCCTTAGACATTTGTCTGTCTCTGTTAGTTCTGATGTTGACGAGTCGATGCAGTCATAAACGTGTGTTTGTGAGATGATGTTGATTGCAGTAGATGCTAGAGTGAGATGCCTGTCTCTCTCTCTGCAGTGTGACCTCTCAGGGCAGCTTACTCTTGGGCAGGGAGGAAGGGATCAGCTGGTACTGTATCTGGCTTTTCCTCTCTCTGTCTGTCTCTTTCTGCTACGCTAGTGGTGCTTATCTCTTGCCTGCTACCTCCTTCTCTTTCTCTGTCTCTCGCTCTGGCTCTCTCTGTCACTCTCTGGCTGTTTGGCTGTAAGAAACTGGGCTTTGTCTTTGTCAGTGATTCGCTGAGTTGGCCTTTCGTACTGTTTTGCATCAGAGCATACTGAAAAAAGCACCTGCACCACCATCAATCAACCTGTACACAAGTTCACAAGATCAAACTCTATATTTATTCCCACTCACTCTCTCACTTTCCCTTTATTTGTATTTTATTTGTTTCTCCTTTTCTTTTTTTAATTCCCTCTTTTTCATTTTATTGTCCTTTTTTCATTTCCCTCTTTCCTTCCTTTTCCTTTACTCTCCTCCATCTTCTATTCCCTTCCTTTTATTTCTTTTTTGAAAGTCATTATAATACTTTAAACTTTTCATAACATAAATATAAATATAGTATAGTAACTAATAAAGTCGGATTTTGCTGCCTAAACGCACATACAAACACACATACACACAAACACTGCAACTAAGGGTCTGTGGCATGTTGTGTTGTGTTCAAGGAGACTGCATGGCTAACAGGACGAGAATAAAATGACTTCTTATGGCTTCTGTGCATTTTATAGCTGCTTTGTTGTACTGTTGGAATCTGTTGTTTGCATTTGAAACGTGGCTGTTCTGTTGAAAAAATAAAGTGAAGCTGTGGGTGATGTTGCTGTTTGTCTTATTTAAATATTGAATTGCTTGTTCAACACATCAGGTGTCAATAGTGATTGTGGTGTTAATTCTCTTCCACCCCCTCTTTTCACTGTAGGCCAGTGGGAACGATCCCTCACGGAGCTACTCTGACGGTTAACACTAACCCCAGCATCAGCATCAAATCCGAGCCTGTGTCTCCTAACCGAGATCGCAGCACTCCCTGTTCCACTGCTTCGGCAGGTGCCGTATCGGGTCTCACCGTGACCCAGTATCCGGCCACGCTGCGCCTGGAGCCCACCGGCCGCTCTCCAGTCGACAGCATCAGCAGCAACGGCAGCTCTTATGAGGGCAGCGACCGAGACGATGGTGGGCAGCCACGCCCCCCCGATTTCAGCTCACCTGGTCTGGGTCTCCTCCGAGCATCCGGAGAACAGCAAGCCCAACAGGAGCAGCAGGAGTCAGCCAGTGTCAAACGCATGAGACTGGACACCTGGGTCACATAAACACTGAAGGAGATGGAAAGAGAGCTACAGTCTCTCACACACATATATATATATATACACACACACACACACAAAAACACAAACACACCCCTACTGGCTCTGCTTTCAGCAGCAAATCTCAGTCCGCACTTAGACACATGCATGCGCCTGTATTTCTCTCTGTCTCTCTCTCTTCCTGTCTTTCTCTCTGTCTCACTCGCAAACACACTCATATTTACTGGTGTGTGTATATATTTATAAAATATGCATTTGTGCTCACACACACACATGCACACTAGGTCACACAGTTGACAATCCAGGTGTAAGAAACATTTGTGTATATGAGACTAAAGTGTTGGACCAGGCAGAAGGGCTTCTGGTTGCGTCTCTGATCTTCTCCCCCTGCTCAGTTGCTATCACGGCACAGGAAGGCAAACTGGATTTGAAATTTTACAGGCCTTACTGCCAGCACACCTCACTCCACATGTCCTCTGCCATCAAGGTTTAGCAGCAGAGCTCTGTTGATAAAAACAACACCTGCTTGTTATGTTGTATAGACAAGCCTGTCAATCTAGTTTTCAGATCTTGTCTTTGTGTTGATTTTTTTTGGTTTGTTTTTGTAGAATTTATCTTCTTGATTGACTCTTTCTCTCTTGTGTTTCCTCTTTATGTTCGTCGTCCATTTTGAGCAGCTGCCTTTCAAGTCGAATATTTTTCGAACTGTGCAAAAGCTAAGCGTTGTGTGTGTTAGCTGTGAAACAGGTGATCGTTCATTTGATCGCTAAACACATCTCCGCCAAAACCTCTATTCAGTCATGCTGTTTGTTTCACATCTTCTGTTATATCGCAGTCTCGCGCTGGTCCTGCTTGCACGATTTTGGGCGTGTTTTGCAGCCCCACGCAGATGCCTGGACCGTAGATGTGGTGTGATTAATGGACATGTAGCTGTCCTGCAGGAGTGTTATCAGCCTGCAGTACGTTATTGAGTGTGTGGTTGTGTTGTTTTTCATTACCGTGGGTTTATGAGAGCAACAGTCTGGCACATTATGCTATATTTATTATTTGTTTGTCTGGTTGGATAATAGGAGACTGATTAGTTACCTTTCTGGGACAATTACGCGTAATTATTGTTCTAAGATTCCAGGAAAAAGACAAAAGAGGACAAAAAAAGCTGAAAAGGCCTGAGTTGTTTTGAACTCAGGGTGACGTGTTTTCAGGCGCTGGAGGTCGTGTATATACAACATTTCTCTCAGTGTTCCGGTTAAAGTTTATGTATAGCAAAAAGGTTGGTGTCAAATGTACAACCCAACAGAAGAGTAGAGTTCCAAAGTTCTAGACATCTCGGCACAGTCTTTTTTTGTAGATCTCTAGAACTTGGAGAGGTCTAGAGCTCCCGACACTTTTAGAACCACAGCGCAGTTGCTAGGAAAGAGTTTGCTAGGAGTCTGGCTGTGGAGCCCTTGTAGCGCTGTGTGTGTATGTGGGTGTGTGTGACGAGAGGGGAGGTGGGACTGTACATAGCGATGTATGTTCACATATATTCTGCTGGGTCTTTCTGAATCAGCGCTGTTATCTCAGTGGAACTGTCTCTGTTAGCCTCTACCTGTAAATAAACTGTACCGTGTTGTGAGTTAGCAAAGGTGGAGAGGCAGAGGGAGGGAGGATTTGACTGTTTTTAGCGTGACTCTTCTGTTGTTTTTACTCTAATGGCGCGCACTTTAAAATATTTCCCCCTTGTCCACTCCCACACCTTTAAACACACAATTTTCCAGGAGGAATTTCAGGACTGCTCCTGGATAATTGGATTTTCCTCATCTTCCTCATACTGTCATTCACATGACCACACTTGGATTGATTAACTGATTTCTCCCATTATCTTTAACCAACCGTCCTTCAACATGAATTTTCTTAAGAGATTCCCAGTCAGCTCGGAAGGGAATACCAACCCCCCTGTACATAACACTTGTAGGATGTTAAATAGCGTTCAGGGAAGGGTGTTAAATTGTTTTGAGATCATGGCTTATATTGCACTCGACATGTTTAACCATAAACAATAATGAAAGAAAAATGTCACGTTTTGTAAAAAAAAAAGGAAAAAAAATAAGATGAACAAAAAGAACGTTGTATTGAAATTTAGATTAGGCTTTACACGTGTTGCAAATGTGACGATTATGTACACAAATAGTGTTCTGTGCGTTAGTGTATTCTCGAAGTGACTAAGATGAAGGATGTTTGTGATGATTATGAAAATTATGAACTGGTGATCACAGTAAAATACTGTGACTCTTAGATACCACAGAAAGGAAATGGGGTTTAAAATGATTTCAGATACATTTAATTTTATTTTTATCCCCTGAAAACGGACTTTTAAGTGTTTTAGAATTTTGTTCATTTTCAGCAAGTAAGATAATCTTTCTCCACAGCTGTTATTGGCTTCTCTACCTCACCACCTCTTCTCCTTTCATCCTTTAAGTATCTTTTTCTCCTCTTTTGTCACTCTCCCCACTCACAGAGGAAAACAGAAGCCATTTCATTTCACCTCGACGGGTGACCGACCTTGGTTAATCCAGATTCCATGCATACACACTCATACACACACACACACACACACACAATGGATACAGTACCAATACGGGAGTCTGTAAATCTCAGAGAGTAAGAGTCGGAGTGAGAACAACAACCGTTAATGCATGTTTGGTTCAGATCTGGACACCACAGAATTCTTATCCACCTCCTTTGGCCGAGGTTCTAGTGCTACTGGGTGGATGTACTCTAGAACTCCATCATAGCGCCTCTGCAAAGCATCTGTTGACTTAAAGACTGTTGTGTGCTGAGCTTTGAACAAATGCAGTCATTTCAAAATACGTTTAAGGAAACAGCCGAATACTTGAAGCTGTTGACTTCAAAGCAATGAGCCCGTGGATGATCTTACTGATATGTTAGGCCAGGCTGGTGACTCAAAGTGCTGGCTGTGTTGATTTAAGGCTAAGACGACGTTCAGAAAGCTCTAACGAGGACCTCGCGATAACATTAGGAATCTGAGTTATCAAAGAAAAGACAATCGTCCAGTGAATTGTTAACTTTGGCCCCTGTATTCCCTTTGTATGATGTCTAGAAATTCTCACATACTTTTTTCTCGTGTTAATTTGTGCTGGTGACAGTTTTAATGTCTGTTTTTATTATAACTGTTATGATAATTATCATTACCATTATGAGTTTCATCACAGATGGTAATAATAATGATACATTTAGAGAAACAGTTTTTATTTTTTGCGTTTTTCTTGTGTAGGTTAGGCATCCTATTTTTAATTTGATTTTATTTTATTATATATAAAATTATATAAATATATATTATATTTTCGTTTTCTTTTTTGTTTGTTTTGTTTCTTCTTCAAAGGGGTGTTACTAATATTGCACGGTTTATTGAGTAAAACAAAACAGTTGTAGTAATATTAGTACTTATTGCTAATCGAGGGAAGCGATAAAACAGGTTTGATAGAATGACCAGTTCAATGCTGCAATTTTTAGTCAATTGTACAATAGTATCTACACATAGTTAAGGTGGGACTCCCACACATTTAATTTATTCTGATCAGACACAATGCATGGGCGTCAGACAAGCAAAGAATGAGTCATATTATAAATAAACTGAAATGTAATTTCAATAGAGTATACAACACACTCTAGTATAAACATTGAAGAAAAAAGTTTAAAAATGAAAAATTATAGCTAATATATTGTGTTCGGCTAGTCTGCTTTGAGTTTTGTTGTAAAAAAAATAAAAAGACAAAAAATAAAAAAAAATTCTGTTGTTTTCGGAGAATGATATACAATTTGTGTATATTTTCATAAACAAAGTATGCACTGATATGTTATTACAAATTCTATACTGCTTTTACAAAAGAGTGTTTGTTATTGTACCAAAGTATCCATTGTCCTTTATGACCCTCCCCTTTTGCGTATGTTTTATTGTATTTTATATATTAAATAGACAAGTTGACCTACACAGAAGTACGAGTCTGTCTGTTATTAGGTGTTTCTGAATGGATAAATCTGGCTGTAATTGCAATAGCATTTTAAGTGCCCGCAGCTGTTTCATGTTGAATTTCGTTTACATTGTGCAACCTTGATGATCTTGCCTAGACTTTAAAGTTGTTTTCATTATCTTGCCGCTAGAGGTCGACATCGTACTTGTCTGTGATGCGGGGCGATGCAACGTCACTGGCAAATCATTGCCGCTTTTAGCTACTAAAATGTAGAATTACGTTTTTCCTTCCTACGTTTTATAATTTCATAAACATGCTTATTCTGAAGATATCTTTATGTAAACACAAATTCGAAAAATAATCTGACAATAATCTTTGGCTAAAAAATGTGATCTAATTATGGGAATATGTTTCCCCTCATAGATGCACTAAGCTTATAGGAAATAAAACCGCACATAGTTTAGCAAGAGATTACAGTAATTCAAACCATGACGACGTGATCGCCATGACTGTCCGTGTTCTATACATGTGCTTGTGGCGGTGGGGGCATTCAATTGATCCCCTGCATTCCCCTCATCTGACCACAGTGTCAGCTGAGTTTGTCAGTTGCTGTGTCTGGTGCAACCATTGAGCTTCTGTCTGTAACAGGTCTCCACTTGAAATTTGTCAGAATGACAAAGTCAACCTATTTTCCTAACACACTCAGACACACAGACCATTCAATCCTACAAGCCACACCCACGTCAGCCTTCACAGTAACAAATGTACTGTTAGATCGTAATTATGTTTCATTTGACCATTAGAAAATAGATTTATTGTTCCTCAAGTAGTTTTGCTGAGTTAAATACTGGTAAAAAGTAAACAAATGTAAAAGGCTTAAGCAGACCCCATTAAAATTAGTCACCAGAAAACAAATAGATATAACAGATATACACTCTGCATATAACGCAGCTTGGCGCAGCAATATATGACTTTGTATTCAAAACAGCTACTACAATGGCAAATATATGTCATTTAAAATATTACAGTAAAGCACTGCAAGTAATATCAATTAGATTTAAAATCACATTTGCATTAGAATGTGGAGGTTACAAAGACCGATGATGAATATATCAGATCTTGTCCTTCTTAATTTTAAAAGCTCTCAGTCACATGGCAGCTGATATTGTTAATCAATAGCAGGTCAATAACAGAGACAGATGGTGAAAGGATTTGAAAGTGCTCGTACATCACTCAGCCCCTGAACAGTATTATGGCTTATTAAGATTTATTTGTAGGGTGCCGTGAGGTCCACAGTCTCGGGATTCTGGGTCATTCCACTCAAATAGCCCTTTACATTCACACTCGTGAATGCGGTTGATCGCACTGCTCTGAGATCAGATTTAAAGAACTGCCTCTGGCATTTCAGCACGCTCAGAGCTGCACTTCAATCAGCTGTTAGTAAAATGAAGTTGCGAGCTGTTGCATCAGGAGCGATCATGTGGTGTCATCTTGCACAGGAAGCAGGTGCTGAAGCATCTGACTGGTCCAGCTGCTCTCCTGCCTCACTTTTGTTTTAACTCTCAAAAGACCCTGTTAAATCCTGATTCTTTTTTTGGGTGTTTGTGTGTGTAGTCAAGTGACTAGATGTTGGGCCAAGAATAGATCAACTGGTAGAGCATTGTGTTGGCAACGCAAAGGTTGTGGGTTTGATTCCCAGGAGAATACAACACATACTGCTTAAGAATGTATATTTAAGGCACTTTGGATATAAGCGTCTGCCAAGTGCATATGAGTAAATGCTATTGAAGTTGGAAAGCCTAAACATGGGTTTAGTAGTTTGCCAGTGAGAAAAAGAGCGAAACACTGAAGTCCAATCAAATCCAAGACATAGAATTAATCTTTTATTCTTCTCTCTGTCATTGTTTTCACTGTTAACATAGGTTTACGCACTTGGCTGACGCTTTTATCCAAACCACTTAGTTCATTCAAGTTCATACATGTTTATCAGTGCATGTGCTCCTTGCTAATCAAACCCACGACCTTGCGTTGCTAGCGCACTGAGCTACAGGACCCGTTTACATGATAGTTCTCAAACTAGGCAGAAACTGCCATTGTCTCCTAACACACCCCACCACTGACACCAGAGGGCCAACAGGCACACAGAGGGAAATGAGGAGGTGATGTCATCTATTATTTATTGTTCCTTATTCTTTCTCTCTTCTAGTGTGGCCTCTTTCCTTCAGATCGGCATTGTGTGGTTAAGCTGTTCCAATTCCTGTTGGAATTCTGTGATCTGCTGTCATACAGGGCAATTTAGATTGTCCACACAGAGTTCTAATTCACTACAAACTGAGATCAAACTGAATCTGGAGAATCTAAATTTAAATGATTAAAAACTAAAATGTCTAAATGTTTAAAACGATTTAAAAAGGTAAATTGTGTTCATGAAATTGTGGGAGAAAGTAAACCTTCAACTCAAATGTAATGTTATTGTCATGTTATTGTAATTATTTTCTCAATATTTTCTAATTTATTTATTTTTTTATAGCAACACCAATGCAAACACACAAGTATTTTGTTATTTTTTATTTTTTGACATTGGCAGATAAACGTCAACAGGAAGCTGGTCTGACTGCCATAAAGACCAACAAGCATAAAGTAAAGGTTCATATTAAAGCTCTTGGAAGCACTACTGGAGATTCGGTCCACTGTCATCAGTGAAAGAAGCCTTGTTATCTATACAACTGGCTGTTAAAAAAGCGAAGAGAACCACACAGTTACACACACTGCACTCATCCTCGTCTTGTTTCATTTCTGTGGGTATAAACAGGTGTTTTGATGCTGGTTTTCACTACTAATTTTTATTGTGACTCAATAATATATGCCTGTCTATCTGTCTGAACATTACTACACTTTATGGGTTTTGGTTCAGTCTGAAGTAGCTGAAACATGTCACTGGACTCAGCTGACATTTGTTCATTTTCTTCTTTGCTTTGGCAGAATTGTTACACATCACCAGAGGACCAGGAATCTCCATCATCAATGGATTCATCAGACTGGATCATCTCTGCTTGCCTTGATTGCTCATCTTTGTGCCGCAGCATCTCCTCCTGTGACTTGCCTTTAAGGATCTCCATCTCTTCTTTAGGATTTCCATTAGCTGTTGCCATGACTCTCAAATCTCTCCACTCCTCTCCCAATACCATGCCCTGGTTTAAGTGGATGGGATCATGTGGAAAGTCCTCCATCTTGACTGGGTCATATGTAGCTGCCATTTCCAGTTTTCCATCACTCCAGAAATCTTCCTTCAAACTTGCACTAAAAAAGCTGTGAATCTCACTTTCCTTTTCCTTTGCTGGGAATTCCTTCTCCTCTGGATTGTCTCTTTGGAAGATGTCCATCATATTCGATACCTTTGTGGAAAAGCTCTCCTTTGTATTTTCAAGATGTTCCTCAAAATCTCCAAAGATGTTTTCAGCAACTCCTGGAATTCTGTTTGGACTGTCCAAGTTCTCAGTCTCATGTTTTGGGAAAAGTTGGCCTGAACCAGCATCCATACTTGTGTGTGTGATCTCTGTTGCAGCTGGCGTGCTTGCGCAGATGTTAAAATTCTCCCAGTCATCAATCTGAGAAGTTCTATGGTCTTCTGTGCACTTCTGCATAAAGTCTGTACTGAATACTTGTTCTGGAACATTGCTAGAAGCAGAATCAGCTTTGGAGACTCCGTCATTACTAAACTGAGCCCCCAAGGTTATAGTCTGGTCATTGTCAGATGCTGTTGCTGAGGGGATTGGGTTCTGAAAATACTGGCTGGCATTAGGAGACTCATCTTCTGAACTGTTGCACTCTTCCTGATCAGAACTGGGCATGTTGTCATCTGGCTGACTATTTATCTCACTCTCCAAAGAGAGACTCTCTGTGTAATCCATGTTGGTATGCATGGAAATGTTCTGGATTGTTTCTTCTTGAAGGATCTGCTCTTTGATTGTAGTGCTGTTCTGGAACATGCTTAATGAAACTTCATTAAGAGCTTGTACTTCCTGGGATGTTTCAGGGAATGGCACATCTGGGAATGAGGATGGATGATCAGCAAGGGTTATGTTGACATTTTCTTGACTAGCATATGAATTGACTGTTTCTTCCTCCTTCTGGTTGGACTGCTCAGATATATTTTCTTCACAAGCAACTGTAGGTACATGTGAGATCTGAGCCATCTCCACACATACCTCAGTGTCTTCATCTTTACCTTCTTCTGAAACCTCTGCAGGTTCTGTAAATGGACCAGAAGCATCTTCTTTATTATCCTCTGCCTCAGATATCCCCTGCTCAGTGTGAAGAATTTGTGGCTCCTCACTCAGTTGTGAATTCTCCTTTTGCTCATTCAGACCATAATCATCATCTTTCACATCATCCTTCATTTCTTCCTTCTGGTTTCCCTCAAGATCAGTTCTTTCACTTTCTCCCTCCACCACATCTACCACCAGATCTTCATGGTCTTCAGAGCTGTCATGTCCTCTTTGAATAATCATGTCCTCTCTATCATTATCCAGTGCTTCCTCAACAGTCTCTTCTGTTATCATCTCTCCAATTTCATCCATGTCTGGCTCTTCTGAGAGATCCTCCATGGTGTTGAAGTGTTTGGAGATGCTCTCACTCCATCGACCTCCATCCATTCTTTCCTTCTCATCCTCACTGTCACTGGTCTCACCAACTCCAAAGTGTGATGCTTGTGCATTCATGTCTGTTTCCCCATCACTTTTATAATGAATCAAGGAACGTGTGTCTGCCAGTGTGTTCTCCTGAGTGTAGCTGTCACACTCTCCAGGATCAGTTCTGCACAAGGCAGATATGTTTAGGGAGTCATCTTCATCTTCTTGGTTCTCTTCTTCTCCCTCATCCTCCTCGGGTAAAGGATGGTCTTTATTTAATGTCTGAAAACAGGTTTCAGCTGGTGGTTCTGTATCTTCTAAACTCTCTTTGTGATCGAGCTTTTTAGGTGAATCTATAGTTTTTCTTTCCGTCTGGAGGAGACCTCCATCAATGTCTATCTTAATTGCTTCTATCTCTTCATTTTCTCTTTCAGTCACATTCTCGTGCTCTGTTTCATTCTTTCCCTTCATGTCATTGTCAGTACTGGTTTGACCCTGTTCCTCAACCTCAGCATCAGGGCTCATCACTTTCATCTCATTCTGTTCCTCATGGTCTTCCTGTCTGTCCCACTCAATGATTGAATCAATCACTGCTTCGGTTTCACTCTTCATTAGCTCTGTCATATCCTCGCTTATATTGCTCACATTGTCCTGCTCATCTACCCTCATCAGATCTTCATTTGATTCTTCCTTATAGCCAAAACCATCGACTGCATATAAAGTTCCCTGCTCTTGCATTGATGAAGCTAGTATATTAATGTTTTCACTGATTTGGGTGGAGCTAGTTAATGGTTTGTAACCTTCCACATCTTCATATCCAATCATCTGAGTTTCACTAGTGTTCTCTGATCTTACATCCATCTCAGAGGTATCATCCTCTGCCTCAGGTTTATTTCCCTCCCAAGGAACCTCAGGTGCATGTGAGATCCGATCCATCTCCACAGACACCTCTGTGTCTTCATCTTTACCTTCCTCTGAAACCTCTGCAGGTTCTGTAAATGGACCAGAAGCATCTTCTTTATTATCCTCTGCCTCAGTTATATTTCCTTCACAAGCAACTGTAGGTGCATATGAGATCTGAGCCATCCCCACACACACCTCAGTGTCTTCATCTTTACCTTCTTCTAAAACCTCTGCAGGTTCTGGAAATGAACCAGTAGCATCTTCTTTATTATCCTCTGCCTCAGTTTTATTTGCTTCACAAGCAACTGTAGCTGCATGTGAGATCTGAGCCATCTCCACCAACACCTCAGTGTCTTCATCTTTACCTTCCTCTAAAATCTCTGCAGGTTCTGTAAATGGACCAGCGATTTCCTTGTTTTCATCCTCTGCCTCGGTTTTATTTCCCTCACAAGCAACTGTAGGTGCATATGAGATCTGAGCCATCTCCACACACACCTCAGTGTCTTCATCTTTACCTTCTTCTGAAACCTCTGCAGGTTCTGTAAATGGACCAGAAGCATCTTCTTTATTATCCTCTGCCTCAGTTATATTTCCTTCACAAGCATCTGTAGGTACATGTGAGGTCTGAGTCATCTCCACACACACCTCAGTGTCTTCATCTTTACCTTCTTCTGAAACCTCTGCAGGTTCTGGAAATAACCCAGAAGCATCTTCTTTATTATCCTCTGCCTCAGTTATATTTCCTTCACAAGCAACTGTAGGTGCATGTGAGATCTGAGCCAACTCCACACACACATCAGTGTCTTCATCTTTACCTTCTTCTAAAACCTCTGCAGGTTCTGGAAATGAACCAGTAGCATCTTCTTTATTATCCTCTGCCTCAGTTATATTTCCTTCACAAGCAACTGTAGGTGCATATGAAATCTGAGTCATCTCCACCAACACCTCAGTATCTTTATCTTTACCTTCTTCTAAAACCTCTGCAGGTTCTGGAAATGGACCAGAAGCATCTTCTTTATTATACTCTGCCTCAGTTATATTTCCTTCACAAGCAACTGTAGGTGCATGTGAGATCTGAGCCAACTCCACACACACATCAGTGTCTTCATCTTTATCTTCTTCTGAAACCTCTGCAGTTTTTGGAAATGGACCAGCCCAGCTTTCTGTTTCAGGAGTCTGGAAGAGGCTGCTGGGTTGCTCAGTTGTCAACACACTTATCAATGCAGATTCTTTGGATTTAAATGTAATGGGCTGGTGTATTTGTGAGTGTTTCATCTCACTCTCCTTCTGAATCTTAATGTGTTCTCGTTTGAGTTCTGGTTCTGCTGTGACACTGTCTGCCACTGTATCGGTAGGAGTTGTGAGGGCCATGACTTTAGGATCATTCTTTTGACATAAATGATCCACAGACTTTTGTGCAGCCTTCTCTGTCCCCTCAGAGATTTCAACCCCTTTCTCATCTGTCACTGAGCTTCTGGTTGGCGTTCTCTGTGGAGTCCCTCGAGTCGGGGTCCATGTTGGAGTTGCATTGCTCAGCAGAGTTTGAGAAGAGCTGATTGATCTGTGACTTGTGGACACAATACTGCTGAAGTGGCTGGCAGCAGCAGTGGGCTTTGAGGTTGGGAGGGTCCCGGTGGGCTTTAGGAGAGCATCTGTAACAGGAATCAAGAGACTCTGTCACACATGCAAGAAATATGCAGGAAACAGACCTACTTGCTCAATCTACCTTTAAGAAATTCTACTAAATGAAATATTTTTTAAAGTATTTTTTAATTACTAATTATAATACATAATACAATAACATTCATATATTTTAATAACATTTAATATAATTACTAAATCAAATAGAAATAAATCAAACTGAACTGTCAACACAAATTTGCCACAGAAATATATTGTAATTTATATTTAAAAAAACAGGGTTGTAATTTGTACCCAATTTCTTTAATTTTAAATTTAAAGTTTAACTACCGTATCCCATCCTCTCAAACATTAGTGTGCTGCTGGAACTATGGTGTGACTGACTAAAAGACATGAGACCACCCATATATATGGAGATACTATGGAATGGACATGGACCCTCTATATATCTCCCCTCAGTGGAGTTATTAGAATTTATACTGGCTCTGAACTGTGAGTGAGCAGTAATGGAGATGTATTGATCTTCACCAGGCATGCATTACTGGAAAGTAAAGCCATCTGTTTTACTAAGCCCTCAGTAATCTATGGGGCTAGCACAGCAAGCTAGTTTTACAGGCTTAGACAGATATCAGCACACAATGTGGCTAAGTGCTAATAATTTCACTAGCACACCATAATAATAAAAAGGATCTAAGTTTAAATGGAAAGTACATTTTCTGTCCATGAAAATCAATCCTCAATTTGAAAAATTTATGACGGCATTAGCAAAGGTTATAATTATCTCCAGCATTACCTATTACTAACAATGTTTGTTTGTTTGTTACAAAGCAGTTAATGTGTCTTCAAGAAAGAAGGAAAGTTTTATATTTTTACATAAAGGGACTGTCCTACAGGGACTGTAGGAACTGTTGCTGTATGTTGTAGACGTAAATGACTTTGTCAAAATGATGGGTAATTGTGGGATCAGTCACCTTGAGCTAGCTCAGTGAGGAACATTTTGTGAAAATATTCAATTTTCGTTACATATTTTTTTATTTCTTTTGCACTAAAATTCTTGCTACTTGCTATTTTCTACACGTTGTGAAAAGCGCTATAACAATATTGATTCGAAAAAAAATTTACCTAAAGGGAAAGTAGAATGAGTCTTGCTTGTTGGTTTGTTGATTCTCAGGCCTTCACTGTCTAGTAAAGCTCTGGAATAAAGCAACAGAACAGCTCTTAGTCTCGCAGCGCATTCTTGAACATGAGGGGTGGGCTGATGAAACAGTGCTGCGGTCCTGCTTCTGTTCTTATGCAAATAGAGTGTCAGATTTGTCATTGTTAGCCCATCTGCAGCATTCAGTCTGACATGGAATGCTTTACCTCCTGCCCACACCATTAAACAACTGCCAGAGTTGGACTTCACATGAACACACACTGGTAGTGTAACAGGTATCCAGCCAAATGCATGCGCTCCAAGCAGCATAATAATAACAATTAGTTGTTTTAATTTAATATATTCGGTACACATCCATTGACAATTTGATTAAACAAGCATGTTTTTTCTTAGTTAAATAAGTGTTCTGGGATATATATACACATAACGTATTTACATATTCGGCAGAAGCTTTTATCCAAAGTGACTCACAGTGTATTCAAAGTATACATTTTATTAGTACTCATGTTCCCTGGGAATCAAACCCACAACCTTTATGCTGCTGGTGAAATGCTCTACCAGTTGAGCTACAGGAACACTGTAGCTCAAGCGCAGCACAATGTAACAATGTACAAAAACATTTATGTCCACGTTTTTAATAACTACGCATATTTAAAACCCAACTATGTATTCGGTAAGCATTTAAATATAATGAAGTGCAACAGTCGGCATGTTTGTTGGGGGGAATATAATAAAAAGAGCAACAGATGACTTGCTTAGTCAAAATTCTTTTTCTTCTTAACATCAAAATGAGATGAATCAGAAGGGCGTAAGTGAATGAATCACCCTCCCCCACTGTTTCACCCCCCGCCCCAGCAGATGGATCAGGGTCAGTGCCGGGTGGGAAATGGAGAGGGTTTATTCTGATTGACTGATCTAAAGTTACCCCACTCTGTGTGGTGGAGAGGCTTTTTAGCGTCACTGATGCGTGATCATAATAGTTGTGCTTTCAAAAACTACAAATCCCACAATCCATAAGGGACTTTCTCCAGAATCTCATCAGGATTGGACAGTGACCAGTAATCTGGTTTAGATGGTGCAATGTAATAGTACATGGTAATTGTTTTGGAGGACATAAACAGATACCTGTATGTGGCCACCTCCAGTCCAAGAGACATCTTCACCTGCAGCAGGTTCTGTCTGTCTATCATCAGGCTGTCTGTCTCCTGTCCCAGAGTCTCTTTCTCCATCTCCAGAGCATCGACTTGGGCCTGCACAGATGTGAGACATGCTTTCTTATGAACTTTGATTAAAATGAGAATGTTGACGTTTCTGTAGATAGGTGATAGATTAGCGTGTGCTGCAAACTAATCAAGTGTTTTTGCCCTGGTTGTGTTTCAGGTTTTGTGTTAATTCAAACGAATCATTCACAGAAGAAGGAATGGATGTTGGGATCTGTGGAGCTTAAACTGGTGTTCCCAAATGTGCCTTTGAATAATTGTGAGCTATAGCTGATCTGCCTCATGTTTGGAAAACTATTTTAGCTCTATAAATATATATATATATATATATAGTTATTTATTCTTACCTGAAGATGCTGAAGATCCTGTCTTTGTTCTTCTCTCTGTTGCACTACATGCTTCTCCAGCATCTCTCTCTTCATTTTAGTGCTCTCCAGCTCCTTAGCCAGATGCTGAAGCTGATTCTGGCTTTCTCTCTTCTCCTCATGAATCTTTGCCATGTTGGTTTTGGCCTGGTTCAGACTTTCCTCCAGACGCCCAACCTGTCTCTGATAGTTGTCGGTTGCCTCTTTCCAGGCCTGGGCTGCTCTGTGGCTATACTCCTTTTCCAGGTCTGGGATGCTGGTAGTTTGAATGGGCCGAGGGGCCATCAGGACCTGCTTTGTCTGTTTCAGAGAGGCCTTCAAAGTTTCCATGTTCTCCTGGTGGACTTGCATCTGTAGCAGGAGATCTTTCTCAAGTTGGGAAACCTTCTCTCTGAGCCAAATCTGAGCTCTTCGCTCCTCTTCTAGTTCCTTCTTGCTCTCCACGAGTCTTCTCTGAGCCTCAGCCTGTGCAGTCTTCTCTTTCTGCCTCTGAATGTTCACCATGTGTATATCTTCAATCAGGTTCTCCACCTCCATCTCCACATGATCTTTCTCTTGCCAGGCCTTCTCCTTCATCCTCCTGGTCTTTTTGAGTGCCTCCTCCTGAGCTTTGCATTGGCCTGGTGGTTCTCTGCTCCTCTTGAGTGTGTGGATCTCCTCCCGTAGAAGCTTGTTTTCCTCTTCCAGAAGCTTCACACGACCTAAGTATGATTCAAGACGCTGGTTTAGCTCCAACATCTGATACTTTTCCTCCTGAAACAGGGAGAAGGGCTGTCGGACCCCCAGAAGCTCCATTGTGGTAGAAATCGTTGTATAAGGCACACTAGGTCTGTGCGCAGAGGCTGAGGGTCTTTACACTGCTCTCTGTCTGTGTGGCTGCTAAGTGATTAGAATGGATGGTTTGAGGGTGAGGTCTGGCCCACAGTCCCAATGCCCAGTGACTGAATGGACAGGGCGAAGAAAGACACTCCTTTCATAGACAATGAGAAAAGGGGGAGGGCGAAGGAGTGAGAAAGGAGGGGTAAAAGGACAGTACTTAACTCTACCACTGCTGGATCCCTCTCCTTTAGAAATGGGAGAATTTGAGATAACTAAGACAAACCACTAAACATGTCAAATATATGTTACTCCTTTTCATTAAGAGAGTGAAAATCTGTTGCAGTGAGCGCAATATTCGCATTGCTGATCATTCTTATTTCCTACATTCTGTTTTGGGATTTACTGCCACTGTTGCTCCCTCTTGTGGCAAGATGGTCGCATTACACCAGACTTTCAGATAAGTACTGTATATACTTGCATATAAAATCTAATTTGCATAATTTCTTCAAAACAAAACTTTTTTGTTCTCTGCACATAAAATTTTTAATTGTATGCAAACTGAATAAAATCAAATATGATGATTGCCTAATTTTCAAGCATAAACGGGAACACAGCAAACGTGTCAAGTCTGGTAACTCACTTTTGTACTCCCTACACGTTTTTTCCGTTTGCATAATGGTAGCGATGTCATTAGACTGTAAAATTGGTAAAACTCTACCACAACTTCTTATGACAACAGAAACCACAAAATTAAATGTGCTTTTTTCAACAGAACAGAACACAATTGTGAAATATTTTTTTTTATGTTTCCTTCCTCTTTCACCAAAAATTTATACTAAAAGTGAAAACACTTTTTTTTGGTTTTCTACTGCAATTAAAAAGTTCTCTCCACATAACATGTAACAGACAAGCAACTATTAATACATACGTTATAATAAACATGTTAATGTTAATTTTGGTGTATTTATTTTAAATCATTACAAAAATAGTTAACACCTTTTACATTTTGTTGTTTTCAAACTTGTGCGTTTGAAATGAGAAAGAGCGCAGAACCTTTTACTACTGTACAAGTTTTCATACATAACACAATATAAAATCATACACTTCCTTTCTTACATAATAAACATGACAGAAAGTGACACTGTGTTGCACAACATATAAAGCAACATGTTCCTTCAGTGTCCGATTCACTTGATTATAATATCACTGTGTCTAAAGACAGTGTGACTTCAGCAGTGTTCTGTGAAGGCAAGTAGTTAAAATGGAAGATGAGGTGTGTTATTCAACAGTCACCTTCAAAACATTTGACAATGACAAAGCCAAGGGTAAGTTCAGATATTTTGGTTAATTTCTTGACATGTGCGTAGACAGTTGTTTAACCATTAGGTTTTTACATTCCTCTGTTTTCCCACAGTAGTTTGAGCATTTATTCTGTTTACACATGATGTGTTTAAATGAATGTTTGTCTGTTATGTGTTCGTGTTGATGGACAACAGAGGAGTCTGTTTTGTACGAGGAGATAAACAAAAAAGAATTCACTTCAGAGGTTCCTCCTAAATCTCCAGGTTAGTGATAACTAATTAAATATATTTTAAAGATCATTTGTGAAGATTTGGTTATGTCTTACAAAAAAGAAAACGATGTGTGTGCTATATGGAATGTGAATTTTAAAATTGAAAGTGAAGAATTACATATTCTTTACATTCTCTAGCTTGCTATTATGCAGCTAAACGGCTTTCTGTAAAGGAATCTGTTTTGTCACCAGTTTTATCAGACTGAAGATACAGAAATTATTTTACGTGTAACAATTTTAATAATTTTTTAATTATTGTATTTAATCCTAATAAAACATTGGAACATTGCACACACAGCTGAAGTCTTAGTCAAATGTGGATGTTTATTTTGCTTCTCTGTTATATCTGTACTGTTGGCATCATAATCTCTTTCTTCTACAGAAAAGTGCGTGACTGCCCCGATCTCTTCATTATGTAGACGAGCTACAGTGTTTCTGGGGCTACTCTGTTTTCTTCTGCTTTCAGCCTTAACAGCAGTCAGCATTCTCAGTAAGATTAACTAAAAACACTTCCCCATTGTCATCATATACAGCAGGAGTCAGGGTGTTATCCTGAGCCCTTTGACAAGGACGGCCCCATTAAACATGTCAGGTAGCACTTCAGTTGCTACCTGCCAGCGCTGAAATCAAACCAGCAACCTTTTGATAATAAGCCCCACTTACTGGGGCTATTATAATCTTGGTCTGTAAATTAACGAATACAAATGTTTCTAAGTGTGTCATAAACAGTCAGATGTTAGTGTGTAACAATATTAGAAAACTCCTAGGAAGCTCTTTGCATGCTGTCAGAGTTGCCTTATTTCATTCACTCAAAATATGGTTTATTTTATGATTGTGCAAAGACTACGAGTACTGTTTAGAACTCAGCTTATGATAACTAGCTGCTAAAATAACAGGGTGGACTTACTGCATGACAGGCAGAAAGTATCCTGTCCTGTAACATTGATTTGGTCTAAAATGTATTTAATTTGTTTCATTGCTTTGTAGGCTACTGTCAGGTGAGTGATTACAACAAAATTGTGGTAAGTGTTTGACTCAAACAACACTCAGAAATCTCCACATCATCTAGACAGTAAAACATGAAAATTTAAAGCATGTCCTGACCACATGAAATCACTTTTATACAGGCTTTGTACAATGAAGAGAAAACAGTCAACCAGCAATTACTAGAACACAAGGATGTACAGGAGAGAGAAAAAGAAAGACTTAAAATACAGGGAGAAGAGCTGAATAGCACCCTGGACTACATACTGAAACAAAGCACTTTTTCTGTAGAGCAGTACTGTTATTCAACTGAAGAAGGTAAGATTTTATGCTGGATCTGTTCATATTCCATAAATTTGAGCGCTGTTTTAGACAAGAATATTGAAATAAACGATTTTTCTCTGCAGGGGTCCGGTGTAAATCCTGTCCCCTAAACTGGATTCAGAATGGTTCCAGCTGTTACTATTTCCATTTAGACAATTCTTTGAAAACCTGGATTAACAGTCAAGAGTTCTGTAAGGCCTATAGCGCTCATCTGGCCATAATAGACAATATGGAGGAACAGGTCAGCCCATTAAAGAGACTCAGTGAGAGAAATTAGGAACGTCCATTTGTTAGTTATACACTAGAAATAAATGAGCTTTTCTACACTGACCACTTCCTCTATTTTAAACTGTACCACAAATAAATACTGTTTGTAAATACTGGAATGTAAAATCTTGTCAAACTTTGTCAGAAAATCCAAATTTCCAAGGTTATAACATTGTGGTTTATTATATTCAGGAATTTGTCAATCAGCACACGGAACACTATTATGATAAATATTATGGGTACTGGATCGGCCTCTCAAAAAAGGCAGGACAGGCAGCGACTTGGGTCTGGACCAGTGGAGCTAAGCTTAATGGAGGGTAAGACAAAATAACCAATAACAGTAGAACAATACTATTTCATATTATAATTTTATTAACGTTATTCATTACAATTACAGAGTTGTGTATTTTTAATTATTTTATAGCAGTACTGTAAGCCAGATATTAAAAACAACTTCCCCAAATACCTTTTTATTATACTTTTTGTCCAAGCCACTTGGAAATATATTTCAGCAAGTTTTATCACACTGTGCTTGCAGATTCTGGAGGGAAAAACCACTGGAAGCATATGAGTACTGTGTTCTGTCAATGACCAGCAAGGATCCAGTGAAAAGCTGGCAGGCAACCGGATGCTATTCGTATAACAGATGGATTTGTGAAAAGACCGTTTTAACATGGCCGAAATTCCTCAAAGCATAAACAAACCAAAAAACAGCCCCTTTCCATGAGTAAGGCCATGTAATGACAACTCGGGTATTATTGTAAAATAAGTATATTTTTTCCACCCATTTTATTTTTTACTGTTTTGATACTAGATTTATATTTATATACAATTTTAATACTGTATTATTACGGACAAACATGAGGGGGGAGACATTTCAGCACACAATTTAGGTCAAAAACTCTTTAAATTAATGGAATAAAAAATGTAGTAGCAGGTTATCATTTTCTTATGTATTTAATTTTTGAGCTTGATTTGCATGTTAATATGCCTGTAACACATTACAAAACAGACCAATAAAAACACCCTTATACAATCTTACGAAACCAATTCATTTTGCAATTTCTGAGGATAAACAATGTGTTATAATAAATAATGTTGCATTAGACAAACATCTGATCTCAGCTAGTCCAATACTGAGGTCACTAAAGAATTTGAATCTAGCACCCGACTTTATCTCTGCCTACCAGCGATACCCATAGACCAGCAAAACCAGTTCATCCTTTGGTCTTTTTCTTCTTTTTCTTCAGCACAGGCTCATCTAATGTCACTTGTTCTACCATATTCTGCTCCTCCATTGTTCTTTTTTTCTTTTTCTTCTTTCTCTTTTGTCCCTCTATCTCCATGTCCATATTCTGCACTTCTGTGTTAGCCGCCTCTGTCACCATCACACTGGTGGAGACCTCCTCAACAGTTTCATGGAGGTCCATGGAGGATTTCTTCTTTTTCTTTTTCCTGGAGATATTGTCAGATGTTTGCTGCTGCTCAGAACTTCTCTCCTGTGGTTGATTGCCATGTCTGTCTGAGGAATCCTCACTGAGCACATCCGTCACTTCCTCTAACACAGCAACCATCTCTGACCGCCTCTTCCTTTTTTTCTCCTTCTTGGGGATATTTTCTTTCAGTGGTAGGTGTGAACCTGCGTCATTTGATTCTTGATGCGTTTCTTCTAATGAGTGTGTGGATGACTCATTTACCACTATGTCGCAGTCTCCATTAAAACACTCCTTGGGCAGTGCTTTGTCTTTGCGATTTTTCTTTCCCTTTTTTTTAGGCTTAACATCAGTCATCACATCATCGTTTACAGAAGCAGAGGCCCCGCGAGAGTCTTTATTTTTTGGGGGTTTGTTGCCCTCAACATCATTACCATCACACATTACATTGTTCTCTGAGGGTTCCTTCTTCCTTTTTGATTTCTTGCGTTTTGTTTTCTCTGGAACATCTGGACTGTCCTCAGAGTTTGCAGATGTTCCTGCAGGTTGGTTCTTTTTGCCGTACTTGTTCATAAACTCTTGCTCCTGCTGCTCAAGACGGGCTAATTTGGCGCTCATCTTGAGACCGTGTCTTGCTCCCCTATTCACAAACACACAAACGAAAGTAAACAGCACGGCTTAGTATGTTACAATTACAATTGTTTTTAAAGTTGCAATCTGTGACTTTTGCCACTACCGCCATCTCTGTTTGAAATATAAAACTGCAGTGTACTTGCAAACTATTTTCCTAACACGGATAAGTTTAAATTCTAAACAACTGCTTTAAGAACAAGCTAAGCTACAAATGCAGCACCATCTACAGTACTCTGACATTTTCAGACATTTTCTGTGAAACTGGACATGACAGCTCACATTATTATTATAAACTTACTATAACGAATCGAGGTAAGGAAATCATGTTGAACACTGATCTGTCCTGCACTTGCTCAATAACTGATTGTTGTTGGTTTTAAACCAAGAGTTTATGTATTGTAGCTTTATGACTTATGTCCAAGTAAAACCTCTTTTACTTAATTATTGCTCTTATTTTTTATTGTGGTGTATCAATTTAAACATGAAGAGGTCCGAACTTACTTGTGCGCTGTTCGTCCTCCACAAACTTTAAGCAAATCTTCATCAGACAACCTTAAAACAGAAAGACAGACAAAAATATTACTGCCTTTCCACAACATGGACAGACAGATTTGAAAGGTGCATCTTTGGTACAGAACACTCCAAAATGATACTGAAAAAAAGCTCATACTTAGTAGTGCTGGAGAGGTCGAGTTTATGGTCCTCATCTTCAGAACTACTGCTGCTGCTGCTATCATCTGAACACAAAGTCTTTTCTGGCTGCTCCTGACCTGAGAGCAGAGTTGCTGACTAAGAGAGGAGAAAGAAGCTTTCAAAACAATTGCACAAGTGTCACAGAAAATCCAGCTTCAACCCAACTGTCATTACGTTACCCTGAGAAATAGCAAATGTGAGCAAAAATAATACAAAAAGCAACCAGTTTTTGGATTTTGTACCTTGACAAAACAGCCATACAGCATGGACTTGGCTTGCAGAGCTTTGCGTGGCTTCTTGTTGGAGATCAAATTCTCACTGCTCTCATCTGTCGCCTTTACTAGTACACCATCCTGAATCACAATGACACAATGTGATGTTAGTCCACAAGCCAGGTGACTTCTGATTGTAAACATGTGTAGCTTAAATTTTTTTTATCACACATTTTTACCTGCCCTGTTTCCACAAGCAGACTGGAGGAGGCTTTGTTAAACACGTGATCCCACCAGTGGAAGGTAAACTGTTCACCTTCTTTATGGCCCATCTGGAAACAAACCATTTAAGTGCTTATGAAGACGTCGGAAAACATACATTTAGATGACCAACACATGCATTTCGAAACACCCAGAAACAAAAGCTCCAAACGTCCACTCACCCCTCCTTTACCACACTTGATTTTGACTTTAATAGCCTCTGATATGCCATTCTCTTTTCTGCCCAGACCTTTACCTACAACACAACAGTGCAAGCACATACATAAACGATCAAATAGCCTCCTGTTTGTTCGTGTATGGCAACGGTTATGGAACAAAATGCATCGCATCGATATAGAATCTAAGAAATTGTGATCTTAACGAAGTTCACCTTTTTCCCAACCGTGTCGTGCAAGCTGCTGCTCCGCAAATTGTAGTCCGGTACTTTTTTCTGAGGCCGTCCCTGCCATTGAGAACTCACAATCTACACGAGTAGCCGTACAGCGCGGGTTAGAATCGCGACTGTTTAAATAGTTTAATAAGAGTTTTGTTACTTCTGAGTAATCTGTCAAAAAATGGCACTGTAAATCCAAACAAAACACAAGCGATAACTTTAAATACTTACCAGGGTAAAACAAGAAAATAGCGACTAATGGTACCACGCGTCGAGCATAGGCGCAGACATGACACCGGCCGGATTATGTAGCTACGGTAGGCGAAAAGGTACACGCTCTTTATTAACGAAACGCGATTTATATAAAGTTCGTCTTTTAAAAACGATTTTTAACATATGAATAATAAAAATA
>JAZGTJ010006524.1:0-15786 GCA_036877575.1 Botia almorhae | reverse complement strand
TAAATGCATTTTATGAAAATACAGACGAAAACAGCAAACCATCTTCCTAACATTAAATATTTTACTATGAATACTGTAGCTGTGGGTTATATTCACATCTATGCTGTATTTATGATCGTAAGTGGAATTAAACGAGTCACAATAAATAAATACAGGAGATTACGTCCAATGTGGGTCACTCGAACTTACTGTATTGAGTTTCTGGGTCAGAAACAAGTAGACATTTCAAAATGTATTCATAATGGTCTATTAATTTCTATCCAACGTTAAAATTCGTTTTTAAAATAGGAGTTAAACGGAGTTACACACACTTTAGTGTATAAATGCATCACGTATAGTATTATAAATATCTTATAATTGTCTATTTAAGTACATGAATAAATGTACATTACTTACGTCCTCTGCGCTGGTTTTCTTCTTTTGCGTCCTGCATACATGTTTAGGCTCCGATAAAGTCCGACTCTTCAGATCCAAGAAATTGAACCCACAAATAAAACCAGACGCAACACTAACCGAGAGCCCTCTTGCTTTTCTATCGATACAATAAACCGTAAATAGCAAAAACCAGGTTTCGTGCGCAGGTCATGGGTGCTCAGATCCAAAGTCGAGCTTTAAGATACAAAAACATAATTACAATATCGTAATATTATTTTTCTGTGCAACAAACGCACCAGTCAGATTCCCTTAAATTGCACGACAACACGAACAAACTGCATTAAACGGATTAATACATTTAAATAAATAAAATGTAATTCCTTTATCAAAATATAAGTTATGTCAGCAGGTGCACGTTCGCCTGTCCGTCATATTATATTCCTCATCGTTATTGACTTTAACTGACTAAACTAACTTCTGATCTCGTATGCATTGATCAGATAATAAGTTATGACCCATGCATACGCAGTGTGGCCCAAATAAACCAAATCCAAAGTCATGGTGTGTCTCCGCTTGGTGCCAAATCCACTTCTGCTTCCACTAAGTCCACGACTGCGCGCCCCCGACGTCGGGTTAGCCGCGCGCACGCGCGGTTGACCGGGCAACCGGGGCGGATTTGCTCGTGCTGGAGCGGCTTAAAGGCGAAGGGGGAAATCTCCACGGATACGTGACGTCACACCACGCTGCCCCGCGATTGGACGAACCGCAAAGCCTGACTCATGAATATATATGACGTTCGCGCACCGATTGAGTGAGTAAACTTGGGTCATGAATATTAATCAGACTTCACCACAGACGCTATTGGAATTGGCGTGACCTAATTAATATTAATGTGACTCCTGGACGTATTGGACAACTCGGGGGTCGAAAAATTGGTTTATGTGTATAGGAAGGCTTAAAAAAACCACATGTTACTCTTTAAAAACCTCATAGTTTATCATTTTTGGGGTTTCTGACTCATCACATCTTGTGCTTTTAAAAAACGTTTATATGCTCGTTCATCACGGATTATAATGATTATGAGCATTATATAATAGTCGGTCATGGACCACAGGAGACTCTGTTTATGTGTACGCAAGTTCCTGACTCTAAAAACACATCGCAAACAGCTGTTTTATACACATTAAATGGCAGTAATGAATGCAGAGATCTACCTCCGTTTGTTGTATTACACCCTGTAAAACTGTGGCCAACCGCACTGTACTAACGTACTAAGTATGGCAGTATGGTATTTGTTTATTTAAAACCTAAAAATATTGGCACATGAACACTGTGCTAAATAGGTTAACCCATTTCAATTGACCTTACCTGAACCCGGACACAAAATCCCCATTTGAACTTAATCTGTAGTACATACTACTGCAGCAAACACATATTCCAAGTATGTACATTAGCGCCCCCGCGTGGCAAACACGTGCGTACTACAACCTCCCCGTTGTGCCGTGAGATAGAGGTCAGCCAGGGTCACGCGCACTTACACATGCGCATACGCGCTCGTTGAAATAGTGACTTTTGTGTTTAACAGTTTAAAACAAATCTTCCAGCAAAAACCACCCGCAAACACCTTTGAGTCAATCGCTCCTTTTTAATATGATAAAGATATGATAAAGGTACAACCAAAACAAATCAATCTGGTAATACAAATACAAAACAAACAAAAGCTATATTTTATAATATATATTTATATATATATATAATATAGATGTGCGTGTATAGTCTGTATTTGTGGGACGTCCATTTACACATATAGATTTTGAAGTTGTGCGGAACAATGTACAAAGTAGGATATATAGTACATTAGAAACGTCTACAAATGCAGGGTGAAAACAAACAACAGAATGAATTAATGAAGACACACCATTAAAAGAGACATCACAGACATGTTACACGAGCTAAAGGCAATCTAAGATAAGTGCTATTGTTTCTGTCTATTGTATAATTTAGTGGCATGGAGTCTCGCACCCTAAACAAACGCTACCAAATTTTGGCACAGGGGCGTTCAATGCTGTTTGCAGTGAAGTTTATGCGTTTTATGCAACACACATCTGCTTGAATCAATGGCACTTCTAGGGCACAGAAAAAGCAAGGCAACATTTACTGAATCCCTAAACCTCGTCTAGTCACAAATGACTAACATTTAGGGCACCATTATGAAACTATTTCAAAACAGAAGCAACGTGTGAAAGATGGACGAACAGAAATGAAGACATAAACATAAACAACGATATTTGTGTCTTAACCAGATGCGATGTGACATGCTTGCAGCCCATAAGGATGTATTTCACTGCTGTTTGTTTAATATGCGGTTATGTTGCGATTTGGACCAATGAGATTTTGCAGTGGGTGGGGTTTATCACATCGCACCTGGTGATGATGCGGTATAATAGAAATTTCAAGGCATAAAAATGACATTGGCGCAAAACGAATCCATCTGTATTATTTGTGCGTTATCTCCTAAATCAACTTTAACTAATAAACAGATCAATCCAAAAACCAACCATCAATCAAACGATCACAGAACTGCCCCTCTAAGCCGCCAAACGTCAAATACAGAACGCACATATTTACACCCCATCATGCCACATCTCCTTTAGCGTTTACATACACAAACCAAAAGTATAACAAAAGATGCTAATCTCTGAAATGAAAGTCGTTTTTAAGGCACTTGGACAAACAAAGTCAAACGAAAAGAACGTAGGTGTCCTCTAACTTGAACTGTGAGGCTATGTACAACAGTTAGCATCCTAGCATAAACTAGCATAACTGATTCCGTCCATGCTAACAACAACCAGTTGTTAAAAACAATGCTTCTCAGATTCAATTATAGCTGCCATTTCAAATGCTTTCCTCGTCCTGCAAGCCACAATCATTTTATCTAAAGTAAAAAGGGAGGGGACCAATGACATATCCATGGAAAGAAACAGATCGAGGCACACAGTGTTCCTATTTTAAATGATTAAAGGAAAAAGTCTTTGGGTGCTTAACTTTGAGGGTTCTACATATTTGTCATTATGATCACACCATACGTTCTTTCCTCGCTGAGAAATTACAATCTGGAGCATTAACAACACAAACACAATCTCCAATGAGCAAACTGAGACAAAAGGCTTGTCTTTAAAAACAAAAAAACTGGAGCTTTTTCAAAATATCCACCTGCCATTTTTCCACATCTGAGAAATGTGTCAGAAATCTCTTTTGGTATATTTACACATTCATAATGCTATAAATTTAAACAATCTTACCAAATAATTTTATATTTTACTAAAACAAGGCACAGAGGGGCCTCTATAGAGCACATTGAAGAAACGAGAGCAGAACACAATTGTGCACATCGGTAAAACCATTCTTCGTTTTAAAGCATTAAATTGCATGCCAATTATATGCAACAATGGCTTTACAAACCTAACACAGAAATGTATTCCTCTTTGTAAATGATGCACTCAAAGTGCATTCTCATGTTTTTGGCTTTTGCTGTATTTCCTGATAAAATATTGTAACTAATAAAAACAGTAACTATATTTCACAGTGGCCAGAACAATTGGAAGTCAAACCCAATCTTTACCAATTATCATTTTGTTTGGGACCTCTCTTCTTCCTTTCAACCACATTTGAACCCCTTCATCTGGAGGCAGGATCAGCTGACTGGTGTGATTGTCATGGCACGTAACACGATTCAAGAATTCCTGGAATTCTTCCATAATGGTAAAGACAAAAGCAAGAGTATATATATATATATATATATATATATATATATATANCACATATATATATATTATAATCAGAAAATTAAAAGTGAACAAAAATGGCTCAATGGCATTTTTTTCCAGAATTTTGATTATATGCAAAAAAAGTACAAAAGACATTTTAAAAGACAAATCTGAAAGTTGTAATACACACAAAAGTCTTTACGTCTTTGTTTCGACTACTTGAAAATAAAAGTACTCTGCAGGTTCTTTAAAAAAAAAACCCTAAACAAAAGCAGCCACAGAGTTTGTTTCTATTGAAAGTGTGAAAGCTGTGCGTTTTTTCTTAGGGATATCCATGTCGGTGCTGTATCGCTTCCCCAAATCCAACAATCCGGGTATCTACTGAAGCGTTCGTATAATCCGTAAGACCCTCGGACACTTCACAGTCCATCGCCCGTAAAGTCCAAGTAGGTGGAGCTCCAAGGCAGTTTTGGGACAATTTTGCTATCAACAAATTAGCAATTTGTTCCTACAGTCCAGTTACACTCCGGTCAATAGTACAGTCTTATTTCTCTTTAGTATACTGTGAAAGCACATTTACCGGATTCTTTGAAACAATGCTGGTTTAGGGGTAAGGTATATTGCTAACACTAAAGTGTAAGACCTACAGGCGTGACCTTTTGAGTGCACAGGTAGCACAAAAAAGGGGCCTGGTTTAGGTTATGTCCCTCAACAATGAGAGCGCCTTTCCCTTTTTGAGCTGAAACTTACCCCCAATAAATAGCATCTTGTGCGTATCTTGTGAATCGTTTTCCTTAAATCTTGTCACCACGATTAAAGGTTCCACCTTTCCTTCTGCATACTTCATAAATTAACTCGAGGCCCTCTTGCCGAACACACAAACAAACACGCACACATACATACACACACACACACACCTCTCTCTATTTTCACACTCTCTCTGGGTCAAGACTAGTGACACCAACAAAACAAAATTTATATGGAACAAAAGACATGCTTTAAAAAAAACATGAAAAAAGATCACTGCTTATTTCTCGTCAAAGGTGGTGTGAGTGAGAGTGAAAGTGCGGTAGATGAGTGTGCCAAAACGGCTCTCAAAGTCTTGACGGTTTTCAGGCAAGAGTTTCATCAGAAGCAGAGGCGTCTCTTTCGAGGCACAAACAAGCGTGCATACAATTCGTTAGGACAGGTACTGCTCGTCAGACTGATGACGCATCGGTCACCGCGCCGGGCAAGATCTGTGTCTAAAAGTCACAGCAGTTACTCTGTTTGTTTTTTGGAAAAGTAGGCGGTTCCGTTAGCCAGAGACGGACATTGGAACGTTCCTTCCTCATTCAGCGAGCCGCTGGCGATCTGTGGAGACAAAATCGAAACCATTAAAGAAATGTTTTTGCCATTCTGTGGCGATCATGTCATGATGTTCAAGTTGTGAATGGTAAAGAATTTAAAGCAGAACTTTTGTCTATTTAAGACATTTTTTGCATTCAGCCTTTGGTTCATGACCAACACTTTTTAACACATTTAACACAATTAAAACTCAGAACTAAAAGTTTATATTTAGGGCCAAACATCTCACATATTGTCAAAAGTATATTTTTATAAAGGGAAATAAATTGTATATATAACACAGTGAGATTTTAAATCTATATCCCTACTTTAAACGCTGGCATTGGCAACCTTCCTAGCCACAAACCTTTGTGACTGACAGAAAGGCCTAACCAGACAGAAAAACCTAACCTGTTCAAAAACCCTGGATAAGTGCTGACACATCGTGCCTGGGGTGAGAACTGGGCTGTTCAATTATTTCCACAAATTATAATCTATCTAAAAATAGAGAATCAGCCCACACCTGGTGCTTTGATGTTTGAGTCTAGGCATGCTCGTTTGGAGGTATAATTACACCCAAGTACATTAGCGTTTACCTGTGCCTGGCCATTGCAGGAGAGATACTGCTGAGTGATGATGTTTTCAGAACTTAATCCCACCTGGACCTGACAGGGCATGGGGCTGATATTGACGTCGTCTTGAGGAATGACTGAAGAGCCCACGACTGATTCGCTGGGGCGTGTCTGGAAGTAGCCCAACGCTTGTGTTGGACTCTCGGTCAGGAGACTCTTAACTCTTTGGCAGGATGGCACTGAAGACATCTGATCTGCAGGGGAGTACTGCATCCCGCTGACCGTGGCTTGGGGCGCGCTGACAAACATACAGCTGTTGGTGATCTGACGATGTGTGCCACTGTTAATTGCATCTGCTTGCTGAGGAAAGCCGTTGTTTGCTGTCGTCTGTGGCAGGAATCCAGACCCGAATCCTTGTGCGTTCGTCTGCGCCATTAACTGTCCAAAATTGTTACTCTGGAAGTCCGTAACTTGCCTGTAAAGGCTATTCATGTTCTGATGGCCACCAGATTTAGGGACCTGCTGTGGGGTTGACTTGGAGATCTGCCAGGCCGGCAATCCTGGATTGGTGGTATTTTGAGTATGAGAAGAAAACTGTTCCTGTAGGTGGTTGGAAGAGGCCGGGTGCAGTCCAGCATCTACTCTGTTATCCACAATATTGTTGCAGTGAGGCACCGAAGGAACCCACTGCTGTTGAAGAAGGGAGTTCTGACTGTGGAAGGCCATTGGCTGGGTGGAGTTACCCTGCAAGAGAGGCTGGATTCCACCCTGCAAGTTTCTCGGACCGCATGGCATGCATCCATTCTCTCGCACGGGACCATGCAGGACCTGCTGGGCTTGAATACCAAGCCTGACTTGAGTCTGCTGCTGGCTACAGGGCATTCCATTAGAGGAATTAAACATGACGAGATTGTTGCTGGATGTCTTCTGGAGGGTCTGTTCCGGTGCGAATGACTGGACAAAAGTACTGTCAGGTATCACTGACTGTACTATTGGTATCTCTGGCCCCATGTGGGTCAGCTTTGCCATCCCTTGCCCAGGGCTACTGGCATCTACACCTATTTGGATATTCATTCCCATAAACTCACCCTGACCAGGAGATCCAGCCAACATCCCTGGCTGACAGTTGAATCCCTGGTTAGCAGTTATGGTATTCTGTAACTCGATATCTGGAAGGAACTCAGGAACCTCAACTAAGGGGCCCTGGCCTTTGAGCTGCTCGGGTATCTGAAAGCCGCTTTCCTTGAAGAGAGCGCCCTCAACGTAGGAGAGAATGTCGCTGGTGATGTCATTCAGATCCATCTCGTTGTTGTGGCTCAACCTCAGCAGCGTGTTCTCCCATTCCTTCAGCTCCGAGTTGTCCACGTCCAGATCCTGCAGGCTCTCACAAAGCGTGCTGTCCCCGATGATCTGCTGCAGGGTTTCCATCATGTCCTTCGCCACGGTCTCCTCCATTATCCCAGCCATTGTGTGCGGAGGCGACGACTGCCAGGTGTTTCCTGGAACGGTAAGCAGGGCGTGGCTGTCCAGGAAAGCCTTGTCCAGGTCAAACTGGGAACCGGGGTCACTGTTATTGTAGACAGTGTGGTCCTGCTTAAGCATGTTTCCAAGAAGGGAATCTGGGTCCAGAGATAAGGGTGTGCACATCTTTTGACCTTTGTTTTGATTCTGAATATCTGTGATGTCCAGGGTGGGGCCGGTCTCGTACAGAACACCCTCGCCAGTGGCGCAGTTGAAGGGTAGCTGTAATTTCCTTTGACGAAGATGCTCCTCGCCTTCCTCATTGCTAAAAAACACAGACGCTGTGGTAATTAGATACACAAAGAGGACAATCAACAAGAACATAATCAAAATACAGGTTCAAGCTCGACTTACGTTAGCGCTCTCTGTCGACAGATGATAAAATCGGGTCGTCCTGCTTTGTAAACCAGTCTAGCGTTCGCCTGCACCCAGACCCACATGCCTCCTTTTGACAGCAGTCTGAAGACGGTTAAACCACTCTCTCCTGTCTTTATCACTGTGGGAAAGTGTTGAAGAAAATAAACTTTTAATCATCTGCTAAAAATAAAACTTTTAATCATCTGCTAACGGAAATCGTAGGCAAGTTATGGTAGTTAGATTAACATGCTAGTCACTGAGCAAGTCCATAAACTCATGCAGAACTGTAAAGATCTGATCTTATGGTGACTTCAACGAGGTATGACAGAGCTAACAGGAAACGTTCTCAGAACGTTGGCTAACGTTCTCAAAAGTTATAAAAAACGTTCCTGCAGTAACTTAGCTTATTTAAATGTTATGGGTATATGCTCACTTCTGACGTGGTTGTCTGCGCAGTGCATCATGTCGGCGGCGTGGATGAACTGATAACCGGATCCTCTCATGCACAGCTCAATCTCAGTGTAGCCGAGCACCACCTTCCCTCTGCCAGACGACACACGGAAAAACGTTAACAACAAGTTTCCATCCACGCTGCTCATTTTATTTGCAAATAACAATTTGCAACTAAAGCAGCGTTTCCATCCCAAAATAACAAAATTTCTCTGGAATTTCTTTGGTGTCACATGACTTTCTTTAAACGTTTCAATCACAGATTATGTTTTAGAACTAAATAAAAAAAAACATTACTAGCTACATCCAATATCCAATTTAGCTTCTATGTTTCTAATAACCCCCAAAAATGTGTTTTTGATGTTACCTTGTGTCAATACCCATGGGTGTGAAGTCCAGCTTGTGTTTGGTTTGGAAAAGCAGAGTCTTGCTTCTGATTTCCAAGACGGAGGGTGGCTGGAGGGGCGTGGCTACGGCAAAAAGAGCCAGCTGGGGGTGGGCCATGGTCCCGTCTTCAGCCATCTTGTTTTGACCGTGGAGATATTTCAGCCTCCCCTGGAAGTTCAGGGCCTTTGAAAGGACAAAGTGTTTTTAAGTTCGGATATTGATCATAAAAACTCTACAGAAGATCTATTCATCGAGCTGGTTTTATTTTATCATTATACACTCAATGAAATACACACGAAAATGACGGCCAAAATATCAATTCTGAAGGTTCCGAGATGATTACCAGGAAGCCTGATGAGTTGTCAAGGAGACAACGAAATCGGCAACAGAAGCTGCGCTCCAGGAAGGAGGAGTTTTCCGGCGGGATGTGTCGAGGATTGTAGTTGATCATGTCTCTGGTGATGTCACTGCTGTTCTGCATTCCTGGAGACCGATTGGTTGAGCCAAACCAAAGAGAAAAACAACAGTGAAGTAATCATGTGTGACTCACCGTCGTTCTGCGTTTATACAATGGTCTGTTTTATAAATCTGAACTGGGCTCGTCTTTTCCCCCCGCAAACATGCTTTCTTAATTCAGTAATGACAACAAAAGGGATCTGCTCATTTACAAAACATTCACGGCTGGCGTCGACAAGAAGTCGATGACACCTCAAAATGAACTCACTGAACCTTCTTGGAAGTCACAGGGACGAAGCTGCTACTCACCGTCGGGCCCATCGTCCGATTCCGTGGGATTGAGTGCGAAGTGCAGCTGCTTTCGAAACATTGTGCGGTCGTCTGTGTGGATGAGCTCAAACACGCTCTGATGGACCACATCCGACTGTGAAAACAGTGAAAGATGACATTAAAGAAAAACATACACAACCACATAACACAACAAGATGAGAAGAAAAGCCACAGGTTTAAATGATAAAATTGCCTTATTGAATTGCCCACTGTAGCTCAGTGGTTAGAGCATGGCGTTAACAATGCCAAGGTCATGGGTTCGATCCCAGGGATTGCACATACTCAATGTATAGTGATCAATGTGTAGTATAATGCAATGTAAGTCGCTTTGGATAAAGTCTGTCAAAATGCCTAAATGTAAAATGTATGTTTCAACAGCTAAAGGTCCTGGAGGAGGTCATAAATACTGCACGATTGTTAATGTCTAAATTATTGCTTCTAACAAGCAACCGGATTAAATGAAGCCTCAGATGTTTTCCCCTTAAAATACTCCAACAAATCTCACGGCACTTCTTAACAGTTTCAATCATGTCACAAACTGCACAGATTTGCAATAAAGGCTGAGAATTCAACATTTCTCGGCAAAATATTTCAAAACCAAATTATCCGAAATACTTTTATTTCCCCTATGAAGTACAATAACATTCCCCTCTAAGGTCTTGATATCACCATTATATTCCTCTCTGTAGTTGTATTTACTGTATATCAAAATGCAAATGGCGCCCTCTGGAGACTTGGCATAATAACTCCGGCTTGTTTTCATTCCACTGCAGAGTTTGGCCTGTTTTTTCCTTCTGCTCTCTGGCCCTGGAGAGAATCAGATCCTCGGCAGGCCAATGAAAACATGTCTGTGTGCGCTAATTACTAGAGGCTGACGTGACTCAAAACCAGACGTGGTCTAGAAGACATCACCACTGCTTGCACAAATACACATCGATTTAAAAGTTAATGAGGGCACGGGGAGACGGCCGTGAACAGAGATTTATATTAACTGCTCAAAAATATGTATACACGTCTCTCATATATTTAAACATATATTTCTGTAAAACCATCTAGATATATAGTGTGTATATGCACGTTTATACTACAGAACACAGCGTGCACAACAACTCGTGCTAAATCATACACCGCGATGTTTGGATAATGTATACCAGGCGAAACTAATTCTCTCTTGGAAATGTGTTAGAACCTCTTTTTCTTCCCCCACAATGAAAAGAACAAGTTCACACATAGAAAACATTTTATGGATTACTGTAAAATCTCTATTGTGTGACGTTTCGTAACGCTGACAGTTTCGACAAACTGTGTTGATTTAGCAATAAAATTCTAGGCCTGGTCGGTATAGCAAAACATACGTTCTTTTTTATAAACGGCAGTGTTTGTGTTTGTTGTCATCTTTAGGTAACTCGAGGGCGAATTTTATACAGCCTACAAACGTTAATCATACACTGCCCAGCTCTTTAAAAAAAATCAACCAGAACAACAAACGAATTGACTACGGAATGGTCATTGATATAATTTAAATAAGTTATACTGTGACTCTACATAACAACAGATGTTGGGATCATTGTGCCTGGGGCTATGTATCTGTGTATTTGTGTGTGTGTGTGTGTGTGNAAGTTATACTGTGGCTCTACGTAACAACAGGTGTTGGGATCATTGTGCCTGGGGCTATGTATCTGTGTATTTGTGTGTGTGTGTGTGTGTGTGTGTGTGTGCAGGTTTTGTAGGCCTATCCCGACCATGTAACCCTGGCGACCTGGAATTACATTGTGTATTAGATAGGGAACGCCAGACTCGGGGGAAACAGATTTGGAGGAAAAACAGGTACACACACACACATTGACTTCTATTGTTTTGACACACAGCTAGTTCTAAACAATATAACCTAACACACCCTAACTCTAACCCTGATAAAGCCTTATCTTCTATAATTTTATATCATTTTTACAAAACATCCCCAAGGAGGTTTTGCGCAGATTAGTCAGGTTTTGATGACTTTTGGGTACAAATATGTCCCCAATATATGGTTAAGTAAACACATACACACACACACAGATAACACAAGCACACACTATATGGATCTACAAACAAAAGCGCAGTGCTTATTCACATGTGTGTGTGTGTGTGTATTACATGCACTGACTGACTGTAAATAAATTGTGTTTGTTTAGAGTAATAACAAGCATTACATTAAACGCTGTCGGACAAGCTTTTGTGGACTGGATCTATAGTTTACGTACAATCTATACATCAAACGACAGAGACACACAAGTACACACACTCACACTCTTTTGGAACACGCTGCGGTCTGCACACACTTATTCCCATACACACGGACGAGCAGGTTTTTCATGTTTTTTTTAATAAAGCATCCAAACATTCGGTTTTGATGTCCTTTTCTAGGCTTCACCTCTTGTATAAACCAAACCGAACTCTGTCAGATACGCCCGCGCACTGCACAGGCTGATGAGGAAATAAAAAACATTTCATCTCCAAGCATTTGCAAATTGTAGCTTACATCAATTTGAATAAGCTTTTCAAACCGGACAAGGAAGAAAACATGTTCGAAACAACACAGACTTGTGTAGCAAGTCATTTTTTTAACTATTAGTAAAAATAATCCTCGCCCAGAGGATGTGGGTTAAATTGCTCAAGGTTTGCTCTTTCACAGCTCAGGAACTAAATGGAAGTCTCTGTTAAGTTTCATTTAGGTATCGACTTTATCTCAGATATTTACAATGCAAATAAGACAATAGCTAACAAACGGTGAAACTAAAAATATTAAATTAATGTACTTTGCATATGTCATATTTTTGACTTGGGTAAACTCTGGTATCGGAAGAAACAGAGAAAAAAGTTTCCAATTGCTCTCCATTTAATCTTGTTGCTGTTTGGGAAAACAATCGAGATTAAATCTCAAATTAAATGTCTTTTTATTGTTCTGGGTCCTGACGCTAAAGCTGTGGAACAGTAACCAAACACCTTCAGAAAAAACCAAATCCCTGTCTTTAACCCAGAAACCACCAGCGCATTTTCATAACCTACTTTCACAGTTTGATCTCACTGTGACCAAACTCAGGGCCTGCAGACAGATTCTCTCAGTGACAGAAACAAATGACTGCAAAGAAACTGTTACTGTGTGTTAAACGTTTGCGAATACGATAAATCCAGGGTGAGTAAATTCGGGAGCGTGTCGGCTTCTGTAATCAAACAACACAAATGATCTCTGAATCGTGACTCACCAGAAGATTTGACAACTATGCCAAAATGATCAATGAATCGCAACACAGTCAAACTGCAAAAGTGAAAGTTCAAAGCTGATCGTGTTAAATGAAAAAAACAACACACTCAAACAAAAGCAGAGTGACGACCACCTAGTTTTATCTTTACTCCATAACCTGATCATAACAATATTTACTTTCCCTGTTTATGTAAATCAAGCCTGAGTTAAGATCAGCGCAGACAAAAATTATACTGCTTTTGCGCTCCGCTTTTACATTGATTTTGTAAAAAATCTGCAGGGTGGATTTGAAAAACGCGAAGCGTGTTACACAAAACACTTTTAGGGGAAGAGAAAGCTGAAAATGACACAAAATATGGCAATCAGTTGAATACAGAACGAATTCGGAACGTTTTTTCTCTGCTAGCAAAACAAATCAAGGCGACTCACCTGATGGAAGCCCAGGTAATCCTGTATGGTCGTAGAGGCATAGAACACATAACCTTCTGCTGTGACCACCAGCACGAAACCATTGAGAGCCTGAGAACAAAGAGGACACGGTAACAGAAATTACGCATTTAATGCATTTAATGAACAATTAATTGTGCCTCCAAACATGAAGAGTTACGACAAAAGTGTGCTTAGTCATTTTTGGCTCATAGTGTGCTGGACAATATGGCTGTCGTCTTGGACACGTAACGCAAACGCAATAGTTTTTGATGTAGTATTCACAGGTAACAAACGGTTTTATTGTTATATTGATCTATATATAGCTATAGAGCTCAACGATGACAAGTATGTTGACAAGACTTCAATACACTTTCCAACAGTTTTTAGCATTTTTTTTAGGGATGAAATTTGTCAGATGAGAATAAAGTTCGGCGACGAGTGGGAGGCGGGGGATGTGGGCCATTTAAAGACACCGTTCTCTCACTTTTATTTCTTTTATATCCTTTTTGTTTCGATCAACATCCCATGTAATTAGCCGACCTTTTGTTAAAGTGTTGAACATGACAACAGACGGGCGAGAACATCGCCTCCGGTCACGCACAGGAACCAACAGCCCTCGAACAATAGAGAGAGAGAGAGAGAGAGAGGTGAAGAGCAACAGGGTGGAGGAAAAGAGAGAGAGAGCGAGAGGGGGAGAGGTAAAGAGCAAGAGGGTGGAGGGAAAGAGAGAAAGGGAGAGGTAAAGAGCAAGAGCGTGGAGGGAAAGAGAGAGAGACAGAGGAGAGAGAGAGCAAACAATGAAAGAGAAACAGTATTTGCAGGTGGAAGACAACATGTGATATAGTTTACAGAGAACAGATAACATTGCTCAACGCTGGAGAATCTCGATTGCTCAAACTTCATTCCACTTCATCAAGCATGACAACAGCTAAAATAAGTGAAATGTCAGCTAACCCTTCCCCCCCCCTCTGGAAAAGACTATGAAACTGACAGTTCTGTTCCTCACAGCTGCCTTTCTGTCATTTATCAGTGGAGCTTGTGAATCATAGAGGTTTGTATGTGTCTGTTAAAAACAGACACTTAAAAAACTTGATTAACTCCTTAGCAACGCCCTAGCAACTCCCAGAACACATTAGCGTCATGCCGATGAATTTCGCACAAAAGATTTAAAATTTCACCTACTGTGCACACACGCGCCTAACCTGATCTAAGATCTATGTCTAACCTAGACTCAAGCTGGTTTGCTGGTCATTGTAGCTGGTGTTCCAGCCTGACCAACCAAAAGACCAGTCTGACCAGACTGGGAGACCAGCTAAGGCCATCAAACCAGCTCAGACCTGTTTGTTTATTCACGTGGTGACGGCCTCTTCCAGCAGACCGTTCCTGTCACACACGTGTGCAGACGTAAAGAATCCGGCCATTTTGAGTAGGAAATGAGGTGTGAGGTGTTTATAGAAGGCATTAAAATTCAGACAGGTGTGGTGCACGTAAACAAAAAAGGGGAGGTCTATGAAAAGCTGCAAGAAATGAGATGTAAATTGTGGTGGAATTAAGTGTCCCGGGTTCGATTGTGCTTCATGAGTGTGTGTTACCTGCAACAGCAGATTTCCTTCGGAGAAACTGACTCCATCCAGACTGGTGACTGTCTGTCCAACTCTTGCATATGTCCCCGATCTGTCGCCGAGCCATGCTCCTCCTGTCTTTTTGATTGTGGCTGTACAAGGAGACAAAATATGAGAACAGTTGAGAACTCCAATCTTCCTACCATGAAAACATCTCAAGACCAGCCAAATAAAAATGTTAATGGCTCTGAGGATATTCTTTTATAACTGTGGCTTTGAGTTGTCCGTTTTTTTAGTATCAACAATGTCGTCATGATATTTCTTGATTAATAGTCCACGTCATTTGTTCTTGGTAGAATTTGATTTAAAAACTTGAAATCAGAGGTTCGACTTTCGATCTGGGTGTCTAAGCAAATGGAGACACAAGATAACTACGGTCGGTTTCTCATGGGAAAAATCTTAAAAGCAGGAAACTCAATCTTATTGCCTTGGAGAAACAAGATATTTCTCTTGCAGTGAGACACTTCTCTTGTGATGTTTATCCTCGTGCGTTCAGGAACAGACCATGACTAACATGATCAAAGAGTCTTACATTTTTCAGTTTTAAAGAGGCATGTTCAGAGATGGAGGGCGATTCTGCATACGCACAAACAGAAACTTGCTTTTCTTCTACTCATGTGTAACTCTGTGTTTCTTTTTACTGCTTGTTCTCAACATGTACCAAGCAAGAACTGTTTAAAAACGAGGGCCATTACGGTCAGATTTACAAGGTGCTAGACAATGCAGCAGTGTGTTCATTAGCAACGGCTTCTTTGAACAAATATCAGAGGGTCTGTGTTTGGACACAGGCAGCCCTTGTATTAGACAAAACTACTACAGTCTCACACTATAAGTAAAACCAGAAAAAAACCTCTGATACACAGTTAAAATCTGAGGTAACCTCTGATACACAGTTAAAATCTGAGGTAACCTCTGATACACAGTTAAAATCTGAGGTAACCTCTGATACA
>JAZGTJ010006523.1:0-24727 GCA_036877575.1 Botia almorhae | reverse complement strand
AAATCTAAAAAGAAAGAGCAAACAATGATGAATCAGCAGTGCTGAAGTTTCCTGTGTGTAAAGGATGTCACAGCTCACATGTCACATGTGCAAGCTAAGCTTATGTCTAGTCAGACTCTTGTTTTTGTTCGTCAAACAATGTAAATGCAAAAGTAAAAATTTTAGTCCCATACCCTTTCAACTACTTTGTACTAAATGCTTTTTGAGATGTTGATCCTAAATACATCACAGTTAAATTTGATTGGATCAATTGAATGCTCACACCACATGCCTGGGTGGAGACACGCTTAAAATTCAGCACTTGCCTGCAGATTCCAGTCACATGCTTGGAGAAATGACGAAATAGCTGAGGAATGCATAGCTCTCTGGTTTCACTGAAACGCACTGAAGATCAGTGAAGTCTGTTGATCCATACTTCTGTTTGCTTTGTCTTTTCCAACCTGATAACAACGCGCAACAAAGTTTCGTTAAAGGAATAGTGCACCCATTTTTCCATCATTTACTACGTCATTCCAAACCTACCTGACGTTTTCTTTTGTGGCACTCAAGAGATCATTTGAGAAATGTCACAGTGGTTTTGAGTCCACACACCAGAAGTCAATGGGAATCCACTGTTGTTTGGGTTCCAACATACTTTAAAATATATTGTCCCTTAGATCCAAAAAAGTTTTAGAATAACATTAAGAATCTAAAATTTTTGGATGAATTACCTCTTTAAGTCTTAAAGACTCTGCTAATGTGTGAGTGTGTTGTTTGTGTGCGAAACATCTCTAGAGGGACAGACGTCTTTTTTTTCTCGAAAGTAGCAAAAAATCAAAACAAGGGGGAAGTGGAAGAAGATTGGGGAACTGAATATATATAGTATATGTTTTAAACATTTAGTGGTTTCATGTAAACCATAGCAAACAGCTGTCAAAAACACAGAGGATGTGAAGATTCATCAGACACATTATTAAAGTGTGTTACTAGTGTTAACTCGCGTGTCTGTGCAGGTGCATGGCCAACAGTGTATCTGGTATGGCGAGTGCGGTAACTCTACTCTAATCCCAGAGAAGAAGTACAACTGCAATTACACTGGCCCTCCTATACCTTTACCCGAAGAGGGACAGGAACTGCTGATGGTAAGAAAATGTACCCATTTATATATTTTAATTGGTTAATTAGGACATTTGTAATTGCTTATCTTTTTGGATTCTGCTATTTTACAGGTTTTAGCTTTAGAAAGAGCTCTTTGAATTGTTCCTGTTTTATAAAATAAAACTGCATTGATACATACTGAAGGTAGTAATTAAATGGAGCTTCTTCTTTTAAAGACTTAAATTATAGTTTAAACAATACAGTATGTACATAGCTGTTCAATCATGTGTGACTGTCTGGACAAGCAGGTAGTCCTGCCCTAAACAGTCCTCACATTATCGGTTAAGACATTGTTGATGCATTCAGCCCAGTTGGATTGTTTAATCATACTAAACATATTCTATTTGGTGTTAAAATAACATGTTAAGACATGATAAATATTACAGGTGTTAGCTAGATGTTAGCCATTAAAAAGTTTCTGCCAGACTTAGCCACTGATCTAGACCCGCCCCCTACTTTTAAAACCCCACCCTCTAAAAACTTACGATGAACTGACAGTTTCTGATTGGCTAAACAAAGAATCTCAAAACATTCCACAGCCACATATTTATATGCGGTTCACAGCTGACTCCTCTTGTCATTGAGACAGGTGATGATTTACAATACTGTACCTGTTTTATTGATATCTTTTAGGTAATAAAGATATGAAGATTTTGAGCCATTTTATTATGGCTCAAAAATAAGTAAATACTTTGCAGCACCTTGAATACTAATACTAAGCTTTTAATAGTTAATCACAATTAGTATAACATTAGTAATAATAATTTTCATTAGACCCAAAAAATTTATTTCTTTTCCTAATTACTATGCATTACCCTAGCCTATGAATTCATGTAAAACCTAGTGTTTCCCCACCAACGTGACTGTCTCACCAGTTACTTTTGTGTCTTCAGTGTATTTTTAAAAATAATTATGGCTCATAGAATAACCGAATCTAATTCAATCGAGATCGTTTTTCAAATTTGGGATGCAGTGCATAATTTAGTTTTTTACCACAATCAAATCGCTATTGATATTTACATCCCTAATAAGCACATAATAAAGTTACTCTAAACAGTGCTGTTCCAGATTGCCGCATGTCATTCTCAAACTGTGTGCAGGAACTGTGCCCGGGTCTCATCTATGATAATAACAGCGTCTGCTGTGATGCCCAGCAGCTAAGGACACTGAAGGCCAATATCCAGATTCCCCTTCAGTACTTGTCCAGGTATGGCTGAATTATACAGCACTCCTGTAGATCAAATTGTAGAGCCAAGATCATTAGTTTGGTTCCCGGGAAATCCGTTCACTCAGTATTACTTGGTTTGAATAAAAGTGTCTTTTGAAGTCTATGCAAATCTAAGTGTGAAATATACAAAGCTACATTAGTGGCACTGATATAATATCCACTAGTAGATTTTCCCTACGCCCCTGACCTAAGTTACAATGGGGGGGGATCTACAATTGACACAAATGCTCACAGCATTTGAGCGCACAGTGCTCAAATCTTTCTACTGTATTTATTCACTCCATATTCACTCCACCAAAGAAATTCAAGCACTTTGCACCTGAGTCCTGTTGACACACAGCTAATTCAGACAACGTCTTGCCACTTATGAAAACTATAAATTGAGTCTTTATTGTTGACCTAACTGGGAGGCCAAAAAGAATACAAGTTTATATAGGATGGCAAAGGGAGGATTTTTCTCTAATTCGACTGGTTCTTCATATACTGTAATGCATGTTATTCAGCCACCAAGACCACACCACAATTAAAATAAAAAAAATACCTCCACACCACTTCTGCATTTGTTGTTTCAGGTGTCCTGCATGTTTCTTTAACTTCATGACGCTCTTCTGTGAGCTTACCTGCAGTCCTCATCAGAGCCAGTTCCTCAATGCTACAGAGTTCACTACGTACCCGGACCCAAAAACACACCAAAACAGAACCAATGTTTACAAGGTGTCTTACTATATCAGCCAGACCTTTGCCAATGGTAGGAAATAGGGCTGGGAACAGTGATGTTAATGTAGAGATGTGTCAAATCATTATAGCAATACTTAATACATTACTAAATACTAAATGCAGTACTAAATACATTAATACAGTACTAAATACATTCTTTCAGCTTTGCTTAATTTTTTATTTGCATTATAGCAGGCTGTAGATAACACTTACTTCTGTTATTACAGCCATGTATAATGCCTGCAGTGATGTCCAGGCTCCATCCACTAATGTCAAAGCCCTGAGTCTGCTGTGTGGGAGAGATGCCAGTGAATGCACTCCCAGCAACTGGATCCAGTACATGTTTGATATCAACAATGGCCAGGTTCCCTTTGAAATTGACCCTGTTTTCTCAGGTATGTATACTCAAGAGCTTCCGTAAGTGCTTGCTGACATCAAGGTGGTAACCTTTGGTTACAAGTAGCATGACCAAATCACAAGATCCTGCTGGGTTAAATTTAACTTGAGAACTAATATAATCTTGAACCCCGCATAAAGCAATAATATTTTTATTGCTTTCCAAATGTTACTTTTGTAACTAAAATGTAACTTTTGTGACCCTGTTAAAATCTTTGAAATACATATATTTTTGGCTGTATGCAAAATCCTGTGTTTACCTGTATGAAGACTATTGATATTGACAGTATTACAAATATTTGACATAACTTTTGTTTAAAATAAATGCATGGTCTTTTGGCTGGCAGATAAACCTGTGGTTGGCATGACCTTTATGAGCAACCAGACGTTTAACTGCACACAGTTTCTGGAAGATGGCTCTAAGCCCTGCTCGTGTCAGGACTGCAGTCGAGCCTGTGGCCCCACCCCTGTCCCTCCGCCCATCCCTCCACCCTGGACCATCCTTGGGCAGGATGCCATGACCGTTATCATGTGGTGTTCCTATATCGCCTTCCTCCTCATCTTTTTTGGAGTTTTGCTGGGCGCGTGGTGTTACAGGTGAGGTGTGACCTAAACGTGGCTCAACCAATTATATTAGCTTACAGTGATTGATGGTTCCTTTAGTCAATCAGTGATATTGCAAAAAAAGTTTTATAATTTCAATAATTTGTTATATCCTAATATAGTAACTTGAAAATAAAGAATAATAATGGAAAAATAATGGATTCATTAATACGCTGTGTGGTTCTGTTAACTGATTCTTGAAAGCAGCACAATGTCCTTATATTTGTAACCTGGGCCCTGGTTCATTCAGAAAGAACCATTTCATTCAGGCTGCTTAAAAATAAACAAATGGTCAATTTTTGTGGTTTATCTCATTGCAGAAAGAGGACGGTCACATCCGAATATACCCCAATTCCAGGCAGCAACCAGCCCCCCTCCTTGAATGCTGATGGCACAGAGTTTGTAGGTACGTCAGTCCTCAAAGAAATATTTGTTGTTGTTGTTGTTGTTTTGTGTAGTGTATTTTGGACAGCACTGTTTTTTCAACATGTTTGTAAAAGGTGGTGATGCTGTCGCACAGAAATTACACACTTTAGCTTTAACATTAAAATGATCATCTTTCAGAAGATCTCACTCAATGTTGCCTTGTTTTATAGATGAAGCTACATGCTGTGAGACGTTGGGGAAACGTTTTGAGAATGCTCTTCGTATGCTCTTCAGCAGCTGGGGATCATTGTGTGTGCGTCATCCCCTAACAGTGATCCTGGCCAGTATCGTGCTGGTGTCAGCCTGCTCAGCAGGTCTGGTCTACATGCACATCACAACCAACCCAGTAGAGCTGTGGTCATCCCCCAGCAGTAGGGCCAGACAGGAGAAGGACTACTTTGACCAGCACTTTGGTCCATTTTTCCGCACTGAACAGCTCATCATCACCACACCATGGACAGAAACTAGCACGTTTACGCCCTCCTCAGGGCCAGACATTGTCTTCTCCCCCATCCTGAACCTATCACTGCTTCATCAGGTGAGTCAACAAGTGATTATTTAACATTAGTTTATATTTGATGTGTAAAATGTAAATAAAGATTTTAGTCAAAAAAGTGTGACAAAAATATGGGCTCTACTTTTTGCTTTGAAATTATTCAGCCTGCTTCATTTATTGGCATTCGTTTTCTGTGGTAATTGACAGCAATTTACAGATACTGTTGGAATATTTAAATTATCTAAATTATATTTAATTATTGTTTCTTTATATTTTTCACGCTCTGTGTTCTTAGGTGCTGGATCTCCAGACAGAAATAGCAAATCTAATAGCCGAATATAAAGGAGAAACAGTGACTCTTAAAGACATCTGTGTTTCTCCTCTGGCTCCTTACAATGACAACTGTACCATCCTGAGTGTGTTGAACTACTACCAGAACAGCCATGAGGTCCTGGATCATGTGAATCAGGATGAGTTTTTTGTCTACTTCGACTACCACTCTCATTTTCTGTATTGTGTCAGGTGAGCCTCACTCTTCTTTATTTGTATTACTATGACTTAACATGTTTGTTTGCGCTTGTCAATTATCTTTTTTATTAATGATTTTAAAAATTTAATCATGCTATGTTGTCTTTGCCTTTATCCCTAGTTCTCCCACAGCTCTGGATGACACAGACCCCATGTTTCATGACCCCTGCATGGGCACATATGGAGGCCCAGTTTTCCCCTGGCTAGCTCTTGGTGGATATGAAGGTGAGTTTGACATATAAATAGAATAATAAAATAATAAAATATATAAAAACGTCTTCACTGGGGCATCATTTTTGTTTGTATGGGATTATAGTTGTGCCAAAAATATTGAACTTCAAAAAAATATTGAATTTAAAAAATCACATTTTTGCATTTAGAGAGTAGAAGTATATTAACACAAATAAAAAAAACATTAAACCTTAGCCTTGACCATCAAATTAACAATGCTTTTTGTTTGCATTTCTCTTGATGGGTTGTACAGCAGTGTGTACAGCTGTTAACAGTAGATGCTGCTTATTTTAATAATTAAGTCTTGAGTATCAGTTAAAAATATGATCATTTAAAAAAACATTTATTTACATTTGTGTTTAAAACGTTTGGCAGAAATCTTCAATTAACCATGGAAAGTAATCAGTTTACATTTTTCTGCATATCTTTTTTAAATACAGGCACGGCCTACAACAACGCCACAGCTTTAGTGATCACCTTTCCTGTGAACAACTACCTGAACGACACAGACAGATTAGGCAAAGCACTGGCATGGGAGAAAGAGTACGTCTGATAAAAAATAATTTGCTTTGTATTGTATTGTTTTTATGAGGGCGAATTAATGATGAACAGGTGAAGACAAAAAAGTAATAGTAATAAACATATTGGCTATAAATAAAGCCTGATCTACAAGAACAAGTATTATAATTGATATAATAAGCATTCACACAACCCCACAGGTTCATCAGGTTTGTGAAGAACTACAGCAACCCAAACCTGACCATTTCGTTCAGCGCTGAGCGCAGCATTGAAGATGAGATCAACCGGGAGAGCAACAGTGATGTCACTACCATCGTGGTCAGCTATGTCATCATGTTTGTCTACATCTCGTTGGCTCTGGGCCACATTAACAGCTGCCGGACACTGCTGGTAATAACCTGATGTCGACAAATTAACAAGCAAAAAACAAATTCTTTTATATTTGTATACTGTCTTGCAAACAAGTCATAAATGTTTTTGTTCCATTTTCTTGTAACAAAAAGCCTACATTTTAAATCTGTACACAAGCACTTGATGGCCGTATAGGAACTGTAATAGAAATGAACGCCACAAATCTTTGATTTTGTTATTATTATTTTAAAACAATACATAGAATATTACCTTTTATAATTACTTGATTGGTGACATCTAGGTGTTGCTGTTAGATAAGGCTGTAGCCTCTTATTCAGAAGCCTGGTGTATTGTTTCTTCTATGTGTCTGGTGTGGTACAGGTGGATTCAAAAATCTCTCTGGGTATTGCCGGTATCTTTATTGTCTTAAGTTCGGTGGCGTGTTCTCTGGGTATCTTCAGCTACATGGGCATTCCCCTCACACTTATCGTCATTGAAGTCATTCCTTTCCTTGTGCTGGCTGTCGGAGTGGACAACATCTTCATCATTGTACAGACCTACCAGGTTTGGGCTGATTTCTACTAATTATAGATTTAGTATCATATAAATTTAGCTCAAAGATGACAGATTGTGATGCTTGCAGTGTAATGTGCTTTGATTATTCAATGTCAACTGACTGTAACCCAAGCAACTTTATGCTAGCTTGTTGACAGATGTGATTGTTGTCATGCATTATTTCTGGTTGGGTATGCAGAGAGATGTGAGAATGTCTGGGGAGGAACTTCATCAGCAGATTGGTCGTATCCTCGGGGAGGTGGCGCCCAGCATGTTCCTCTCTTCCTTCTCAGAAACGGTGGCTTTCTTTTTAGGTATGTCAACCAATAAATTTTTTCTAATGGGCAAAACTGATTCAGAATAAGCATAATTTTCTAACTTGGGTGTGCCCCTAAATATGACCCTGGACTTTTTGTTCCATAAGTAATTTGTATTTTTCTCCATATAATTCTCACCCATCTTTCTATCATGTGGTTGTTCTCCAAAATCTGATCTTTGAATCATTATCAAGCCCATCTGTTCGTAATTTGATGGGTCAGAAAGGTATGACAGAACAGCCGAGCCATTCATGTAATGAGATTCACATAATTCTGTTTTAGCTTTCAGTCTGAAATGTAGCTATATGTGGAAGTTTACATCGGTCTCTCTCTTGTTTCTGTTCATACAGGTGCTCTCTCCACCATGCCTGCAGTGAGGACATTCTCCCTGTTTGCCGGCCTGGCTGTTTTCATTGATTTCCTCCTGCAGATCAGTTGCTTTGTGTCTCTGCTCGGTCTGGACATCAAGAGACAAGAGGTAAGAGGTCAAAGGATAAGGAAATATTGACTGCAAACTGCAAACATTGCACAGCAACCTACCGCACAAATAGCAAACTGTTTTAAAGTGTTTTTAAACAGTTTTAATATACATGACTACTGTGGTTAATCACTTGCTAAATAAAATAATTTCAACTGATTTTGCCATATAAATGTATGATCTTAAGCAACAACAATATCTGTTTTTCTTTCCCCCAGTCTAATCGATTAGATATATTATGCTGCGTGAAATTACCTGAAGCACAGCAATCACAATCGGAAGGCATTCTGTTCCAGTTCTATAAGAAAATATATGCTCCTTTCGTCCTGAAGGATTGGGTGCGCCCCCTGGTGGTAAGCATCTATGAACAAAATGTTACTTTTAACCGCTATCAAATATAAATAAAAACAAAAAATAATTCTTCTTTAAACTGCCATCTCTTGTTTTTCTGTAGGTTGCTGTGTTTGTGGGAATGCTGTCATTTAGTATAGCTGTCATTAACAAAGTGGAGATTGGCCTTGACCAGACCCTGTCCATGCCTGATGTATGCCTGCATATTAGTATTTTAAATTGTTGAGATAAATTGAATTACACACCATTGCCACATCTTTGTACAGACTGTGCGATGCTATATACCTTGAGCTAGTAGAAATGTGAGATTCTGATATTCTAGATTACTGTGTAATGTAATATGTTACACTCATTCAGCAAGCTTCTGGTGTAAACATGGTGTAAGTATAGGTTGTTTACAGTTGCAAAGAAATGTTGCAATTTACCGTATTTGGTTAACAGGGTTAACATGGGTTAATCTGATATATGACTTCCCCCATAAGTCTAAAAAAAAGATGTTTCTGCTCTTTTGTCACAGGACTCGTATGTGCTGAATTACTTTGGGAACCTTACCGAGTACCTGCACACGGGGGCGCCAGTTTACTTCGTTGTGGAGGATGGACATGACTACAAAACGTCTGAGGGCCAGAACGCAGTGTGTGGAGGAGTGGGCTGCAACAACAACTCTCTAGTCCAGCAGATTTACACCGCCTCTCTCATGAGTAACTAGTGAGTCCACTTGTTTTCTTGAAATTATAACAGTCAAAATATTCAAGTTAAAGAGTAAGTTTTCTTCCTTGAAACTTTTTTTGAAGTTCAAAGCCTTCACGTGAACACTCCTGTTAATTAATTATTTATAGATTCCTTATCACTGTTTTATCAGTAACCAATGTCACAATTTTAGTAACTTCCATAAAATCAGTACAGTGACTATTTTGTGTTATTTCAGCACTAAGATCAATAATGTTCCATCATCCTGGCTGGATGATTATTTCGACTGGGTGAAGCCGCAGTCCTCATGCTGCAGATATTATAACTCTACAGGAGCTTTCTGCAACGCTTCAGGTAAACCATTAGCCAGCAGATCAACTGACCCTGACCCACACTGCAGGGCTACTGTGGGACCTTTATGCAGGACATTTCTTGTTAAGCATTGAATTTTAACAGGACCTGTTGTTCCTCAGTACAGTTCACACTGTTCTTGGAACCCACTGAAAATGTGTTTGGATGGAGAAAATATTTAAAGAAACATGCAACAAACATGCTAAGACCCTATTCTCATCATTATTTTGTCTTGTCTCTGAGTGATTTATGATGTTTCTCTTCTCCTTCAGTGGTGGATCAGACCTGTGTTCACTGCAGACCCATGACTGCTAGTGGAAAACAGAGGCCTAATGGTACCGACTTTACGCGGTTTCTCCCCATGTTCCTCTCAGACAACCCAAACATCAAATGTGGAAAAGGGTGAGTTTAAACTGTTTCCACTCATTGATAAGCTTTGCCCTCAGGTGTCTGATGTCACACCCACAGATTGCCCTGTCTTGAAAAAGAAATGATCTAATTTGTTATTTTTGTGGCATTACATCTTTGAAAGATAATCTTTTTCTGTAAGACATTTAGTAGCAACTGTACATTAATGGCCAGAACTTTACATTTGTTTCTTCTGAGCCACTGCTAAGTAGTAATCCCCCATGGCAGTCTGTTATTGCGGTTTAATTTATTCTGTGATTTCCACACACCTGATTGGTCAGACTCTTAAGACTCTTCCTGTCTTAAGTGGCTGGTTTTTGGTCAAAATAAGCTTCAAGGTGGACCAGAATTTGACAATAGTGAAATCTGTGTACATTTCACACATAAGACGTAATGACTAATCCTAACTTACCATCTGTTTGTGTCTATGCAGCGGTCATGCTGCGTACAGCACTGCTGTGGATTTCAAAGACAACAACACGGATGTTGGCGCCACCTATTTCATGACCTATCACAGCATTTTAAAAACATCAGCTGACTATATTGATGCCATGAAGATGGCACGGGAGCTTACTGACAACATCACACAAGCAATAGGGCCACAGGACAAGAGTTACCGTGTTTTCCCCTACAGGTAAACTTACCTCAGCCTCAATCCTGAGATGATTACTGAAGTTGTATCCTGCGTTGTATTTTACACTTTACATATTTTACATTTACATAACTGTAATGCCCTGTGCTCATACTGCATTAGGTTGCCTGCTCTTTACTCCACTGGTTTCTCAGAAGAACACACTGCGTACAGACGAGTGTTTTTACCCAACATATGTTTGATTGTTGAAATCATATACAGAGTTCAGCCAAGCAAAGGTTACTGACCCACTTCTTAAATGGCGGTACAATTGTGCAAAGCAATCATAAGCATAAAACGTTTTCAATGCAAATAAGCGCATTCTCATGAAGGTCAGCGCTGTGTAGGGCGTCCCTCCCATTGGGTGTGCAGTAACTGTGCCAAAAGTTTGTGCTGTTGAAATGGTAATTTCAACTGTCCTTACATTTCACAAGGTTATTTAGGAGTTTAAATGGATTAAAATAACAGGAAAGCCAAGGGTTGTAATTAATATTGAAACACTGTTTTAATTTTAGGAAGTTTAACATTAACTTGTTTCGACTGAATACTGCAAGCATTGAAGCTGTTTTTTTTTTTTCCCGCCATGTACAGTGTGTTCTACGTGTTTTACGAACAGTACCTCACGATCATCCACGACACTGCCTTTAACCTTGGTGTGTCTCTGGCGGCCATCCTTGTGGTGTCTACAGTGCTGTTGGGCTTTGAGCTGTGGTCCGCCCTGCTGGTGTCCTTCACCATCGCCATGATCCTGATCAACATGTTTGGAGTTATGTGGCTGTGGAATATCAGCCTTAATGCTGTGTCATTAGTCAACCTTGTCATGGTGAGAACCCTAGAAATACATACTGCTATTACAGTTTGTTTTGTGTGGTAGAGTTGATTTTGTCTGTATGCTGGTGTACTCCTGAAAATTGACAAATTTAATGTTTATCATTTACACACTACTTTATTTAATATGAATTTTACAGCATTGTTTTTTATGACATCAGACCAAGAGCACTGATGACTCACTGTGCGCTACACTGATTTTTGTCTGGCAAATCATGATTCATGGCTGTGATAATATTTTGACAACCACCCAGGACATCCTGGAAACCACCTATAAATAATATAAATCAGATTTTGGTGTACCCTTATATATTTTTTTTCTTGATTTGAGATTTTTTTAGTGCCATTTCTTTACCTTGTTGTTGTTTTCAAGAAATTACTTTTCTTACAAAAGTATGGTTTGAATTGGAGATGCAGGTGTGAATGAGGTGCTGTGTTGTACTCTGCAGAGCTGTGGCATATCAGTGGAGTTCTGCAGTCATATCGTGAGAGCTTTCTCTGTCAGCACCAAGAGCTCGAGGGTGGAGCGGGCGGAGGAAGCGCTGGCACACATGGGCAGCTCTGTGAGTGACATCCCCTACACACCCCCTCACAATACACTCCTCACTCTCTCACTTGTTCTCAGCTCAGCCAATTAAAATCTTGCAGATTAGGAGGTGTATTTCATGATGATTATGCATCAGGTTTTATTCCAATAAACAATGACCCCAAAAAGTATTTTGGCACTATGAATGTCATTTGCATTTGTTAAAATTCATAAAAAATATAAAGCTTTATTATGCTTTAGCTGAAGCTACACCTGCGACTTTTCTGCTTGGACACCTGTGTAAAACTGATCTCATGCACCCACTAAAAATGACCCTAAGACCAGTTTGTTAAAAATAATTGCCTGTCCATAGTTAGCTCTAGCTTGATTTGATAATTTGCTTGTATATGTCTTGATTTACTGTTTTGTAATGTAGTGACATTAACACAAAAAGCAGTTACATTTTTTGTTGTAGCTTAAATATTCAATAGATTTTTATAGCCACTGTTTATCTGTCATAAAGACCATTTGGAGAACGTTATGGGCTAAAAATGTGGTCTCTGTCCTCAGGTATTCAGTGGAATCACCCTCACTAAATTTGGTGGGATCTTGATTCTTGCCCTGTCCAAGTCCCAGATCTTCCAGATATTCTACTTCCGCATGTATCTTGCTATAGTTCTCCTGGGAGCTGCCCATGGCCTCATCTTCTTGCCTGTATTACTCAGTTATGCAGGTACATCACAATATGTAGCATTTACAATACCTCTTTGAATGGATAGTTTACTCAAAAATACAAATTTACTCATCTTCATGTGGTTCTCCTCTCTTGTTTATGTAATGCAAATTATAGTATATACATATTATAGAAATAGCACCCACAAATGTACCATGGAAATGTGAGAAATAGGCCAGACAGTTATTTACCTAAAATTTTCTCATGGTCTTTGATTTTATCCTGGTATATCTTTGATAAATCTCTGATAAATGATTTTTTTCTTTATTTAGCTTCACATTTTATATAACTGTGTCTGTGCAAGAGTTTGTTCAATTCCCATTCCACCATGCCGCAACTTCCTGTCTCATTCTTTTTCATATAAAAGCAAAAGTCCCATACCTAAAAATGTTACTAAAACTCACTATCTGTCTGTTCACAGGCCCATCTGTAAATAAAGCAAAAGTTATGGCTGCTGACAAAAGACTTATTGGTACAGAGAGAGAGCGACTCATCTACTGAAAGCACTGAGCAACTTAACGACTCTGGACTGTGCTGCTGCATCCTCTCATTTATGTTATACGCACAGTAACACTGTGCGTATAACATGACTTAACTCAGGACCCCTGGCCCCCGCTTGGGTACACCAGAAAGCCTTTCTCCACTGCATTTCTCCTCAGTGTGGACTCCATTGTGTTTATTTGGACAGAGTCATTCCTTGAAAAAAACAGTCAATATTGAAGCTGTACAGCAGAGACAGATCACATGTGGAAGAGGCTGCAGTCAATTTTCACCAGTGCACAAAAAAAATGAAGTACATAATCCAATCTATAACCACATAATACACTGCAGCCATTTTGTTAAACTGGTCATGGAAACAACAAACATCAGAGAAACTAGCAGGCACCATTTGTGTATAAAAGTGTAAGACTAATCCTTTCTATTTATTTGAATTATTAATTTTCCTTTTATCATTTAGCTTTTTTCATATCAAAAGTCACAAATAATGAAGGAATCGTCAAAAAAGCTTGACAATGAGCCGCAATGGACAGTCTCTTGATTTATTGTGATGCTATGATTAAAATGAAATGTCACACAAACTGTTGACCGTATACTGCTAGCAATAGTTTGTTTCCGGGCAGTAAAAACACTTATATTTCTTAGATAATTAACTAAGCTAGGTAAATGGGTTGCAATGGGACAAATAGTAAACTTAAGTTTTTAAAATGTTTACTTGTTTACTATAAAATTGTGTTGTGCAGTATTGATTAGTATTAAAATGCTAAAAAAGGGAGAACTTGCATAAATTTAGTATTTTTTTTCACGTTAATTCTTTCACGTTTAAACATTCCTCCGGATTTGCCTGGCTATGCTAGTTACTATCACATGCACTGTAGCTTTAGACATGCTATTAAACATGTCTATTACCTCAAAAATGTGGTGAGGGTAACACTATTAGGTTTTACCATATAATGACTATAATAAATTCATAAGGCTTTACTATGTTTGCACACACAAATACTTGAATATTTTTTGGGAAAATGTTGGCATTGATATGGACTGTGGGTATTGGATTTTTCAAGATAAAAGTCTTGTCTGAGATTGAGTTAACCGAGTTAACTGTAACTTTTATTGTGTGTGTCTTCTCAAATGTGTCTCATGGAAGTTTTAACAGCCACTAAAGTTGTGTGATTTCCTTAATGGATAACACAGCCCCTCATTTTTAAAATAAAATACAGATACTAATTTGTTACGAACTGAAATGTTTTTCTTGGTTTCTGTTAAATGTCCTGTGTTCATTAAGATTAAATTTACACGTATGCATTGTGGCAGATGTGTGTTTCCTCGAACCCAGGAATCGAACCCATAACCTGTAGTGTTAAGCTGAGCTACAGGAGCAGTTTTTTGATTTTTAAGGTAAATAGGCTTTCTATTGGGAGTTGGTTTGCCAAGACAATTTATATATTTGTAAAACTCTAGCAAATAAGTTCTCTATTTTACTTTAGGCAATTTATCCCTAATACAGCGGCAATCATGAGCAGTGATTAGTAAATGATTTTTTTATATTTATTGACAGTATTATTTCATGAATATGACTTACATGATTAATTTATTAGAATCGCCTCTCTGCTTCCTGGCTTAATATGTATTTTAGATTATATTAATAGCTAATGGAAGTTAATTACAATGTTACGTTAAATTACAGATTTAATCTTGACCATGTGGTGGCGCCAAACACGTTTTAATTGTGTGCCAAATGCAGACATTAAAAATGATCCCCATCCACAGCTTCGTAATGACCTGATCTTATCTTCGAATACATAATCCTATATGATTACATTAAACCTCCTGTATACTGAAATGATGAACATATCCTTACATACCATTTGTAAAGGTGTCCTTACCCTAAGTTTGTTATGCACACAATCAAGAGTATTAAATTGCTTTAGAGAAACAGAATTTTGTTCAAACCAAAGCAGGTATAATCCTGATAAAAATCATATGCAGAAAGAATCCCTTGAGTATTTCTTTGCAAAGCTGGGGCAATGCCTGACCTAAGTTGACTGCCTCAGGAGTTGTTGTCATAGTAGCTGCCAATTCATCATTTATTAATATGTTTCTATCTTGCCCCATGTGGTGGAGACAATGAAATATTGATTTCCTCTAGTTTGGGCTGGCAGTGAAGATACGGTTCTCTTATTTATGTAAGCACTTGTCTTGTCTCTTCTAGAACCCCCTCTGAAAAATGTCAGCAAATAGAGAATCAGAAGTTTAGTTCATGATAACCTCAGTTTTTTTGCTGGATGTTGCTGGATGAATTTGTTACAGAAGAGACGAGAAGTGTTTGTTCATAAAAGAGTGGATGTAGGAGTCTTTGGCCACCCACTATCTGACCTTCACAATTTTATGATCTAAAAGTTGCCAACACGCCTTAATCCTGATTTCTTTATGCATCTCTAAATATGTTTAGATTCTTTTATGATTAAATTGTACCAAAAAAACAGTTTCTTTTGCAATAGATTCAGGTTTTGAAACTCCAGTTTGCAGATAAGAGCTAAATGGACTGGTGACATCACTGTGAGTGTTGTTATTGTGGCACTCCAGGGGTTAAAGGAAAACAGAGTCATTAACTTTCACTTCTGCAGGAGCTGATTATATAAATGTTCCTCTTGCACAGGCAATGCTCAACAATCACACCCATCTTCTTAAGAACATCGACTATGCAAATCAATCTTATGATAAAGATTTGCGGATCTGATGCATTTGTTGTACCTTATTTGGATTATTGCGGTACAGCTCTATTTTCTACATTATTACTATAGTTGCATTTAGTTATGTTTTTCTACATTATACTAGTCACTTTCTGAATCGTTTTAAAAATTATGAAAGATGCACTGTAAAAAAATCTTTGCTGCTTTAAAATTTTAAGTTTAATCAACTTGGCTGTACACGTCATTTCAATTTGTTTTAAACTTGACTAGCGCTGAGTTGCTGTAATTTATACAAATAGTTGATAAATTGCTTAGTTGTTGGTTACACCAGTCAGGGTTTAAAACATCAAGTTGAAATTTGTATTAAAGCAGTGGTTTCCGACCAGGGTTGGGACCCACTAAATTAAAGAACCTTTTCCGCTACAAAAAACCTTTTGTGAAATGTTTTTAATAGAACCATACAGCCATAAATGGTTCTATGGCATTTACACATAAAAGCACAGTGCCAAATGGCAAACATTCAGTGTGTGTTCATTTTCCTCTTCTAGGAGCCTCTTGAATTTAAAATTAAACTTGGCACCTGTGATATACAGGCCAGCTGAAGTCACAGGACCATTAATAAATAAGCATCAGGAATTCTGTCATCTTCTTACATCACTGGTTCACAGTTACTTGGGTTATTTGGCAGGAGGATAGGCCCTGAGTGGAGCATAAGAAACTAGATAGTCAATAAGATAACCCTGTTTCAAGTGCAGGAGGACGGCATCAGATTCATTGGCCCATCTGCAGAGCTTGGAACTGAGTGTGTCATTTCATTCAGAGCCATGTCTGGGCAAACCTCACAGTGCCACATTCAATTAGGCCCATTCAAAATGGTTTCTACCGCATTCTTGTTTACAAACCACCACATAAAGGGACATGGAGTGTAACCAAGTGGGTAAAACTGAGTCACTGGAGCAGGAGAGCCACCTCAGCCAAAATTCCAACCATTTCAAAAGGAAGCAATGCAATACACGCATACCTTGATGATTTACACATATTTCTCCACAATGAGAATGACCGGTCTGCATCCAGGAAAAATTCAGGAATTTCAGTTCAGGAAAAAGCTTTTATTGTGAACTGAAGGGGGAATTAGTCAGTGAATGGGGAGGTCTAAGCTACGTACACTGTGTTCACAGTCAGGCCTGCATGTTTGTTTTTATCGCAGCATGACGCTGGTGTGACTGGGCCTTGTTTACCTTGGAACAATGTCAGAATTTTCTCCCTGCTCAAATCCTGTCGATTGCATCAGACCTAAGGGAGCAGTTATAGGGCCTATCTGATGTTTTGACTGCTGCTCTGTAATTATGCATTACAAATCATTGAGTAAAGTGTATTTGATGTAATTCATATATATATATATATATATATATATATGAATATATACAATCCAAGGATTTGGAACAGGCATGACAAGTTGCCTTTTCCTTAGAATAGTGTGAAGGTTTAAACAGGTTTGGATAAAATGTTTTTTAAACTGAAGTCTTTCTGACATGTTTATAGAGCAGATTCAAATCTACCAACTCCCACACTAATCTAATTGCTAAGGCTAATCTAACTGCATAATGTACTTATCAGCTGTCAACAGACATTTACTGCCAATAAAATAATTTTGCCCATAATTTGACCTTGGTAACACATTATCAATATCAGTTTAGCACTCATGAAGAACAGTGTTTAGGTCATAAAATGTAAAAACTATTTCTGTCTAAAAACATTTTGCTCTTTCTAAAAACATTTTACAAAGTTTTTCTTAAAAGATTGTTCTGTATTTTGCATTAAAGCTCCAATCATATCAGTGCCGTTTATCACAAAGTGCATACACGTAAGGGTGTGCTTAAATAACCAGACAGAACATGAAAAACATGAACTGTCGCATTGCTTGATCAGGTCACTGAAGACAAATCACTAAAGTGGGGGAAGTGTTATGAGAAATGTAAAACTTTGTAATACAGATTTGTGGGGAAAATGTTGCATTATTAGTGTTGCCACAGTGAGCTCAGTGAGGTAGTTAAGGTTAGTTAAACAGTCAGTAGGTTTATTTATCTGTTTTAATGGCACATTTATTTGTTGGTAATTACTCCTTTGATGATTCAGAGTTGTTAGCAGATTGCTTTTAATGCATTTGTCAAGCATTTGTGTGAACCTGTGCCGTGCAGTTTGAATACAACTGTTGAGTTGTCTGTTTTGATAGGAACTAGGAGACTGGGCTAATACTGGTAACCAACTGGGAGGTGAGTAATAATTGAGAAACAATCTGATTTTCCTTATAAATCAGCAAACAAGTTTCCACAGTGTGAGACAGGAGCTTGTGTAAACCTTAAGCAGGTTCATGGAAGTACTTGGTAGGATTGTAATTAAACCTGCGAATCTTATCTGTAAGTCTTCTCATTAAATTCAGCAGAAATTATGCCATATTTACGCCTGGATGACACCATGATACTAATGTATTCCTGTTGGTGATCTAGTAGTGCATGGTGCTAGCAACATCATGGTCATGGGATTTCTTAAACTTTTTAAAGGTGTTAGAACCAAACCCAAGCCATGTCAGCCATTGTCATTTGAAATTACCATGTGAAAAATCTTATTTTACCAGCAATTTAATCTAACCTAAGTGGAATGCTCACTATCACCAATAGTTTACATCTTAAACAAAATTGTTTGTTAAAAACAAATTTAATTCTTGTCTCAATTCAATTAAATTTCTGTTCATTTACATGTACCTATTTCCTGCTTTGATAACCAGTCATATGGGATCTGGAAGGAAGTGGGAACACACTGAAATAATCATATTTCTTATTCTTGATTGGTGGAATTGGTGGTGTTACAACTCTCCCCATGTTACAACCAAATCTAGTCCCCCCTACCTCTCCATAACTCCTAATCAAAGCAAAATGTTCAATTATTCCCTGAGGCAAAGTTTTACATGGTACTTTGGAAGGTTAGAGAAATGCATTTATCCAATTCAAGCATTCCTTAAAACATACACAAAAAATACAGAAAAATCTCTAAATTTTGCCTTTTTAATTGAACGCAAAGCAGCATATTTACATACATGTTTCTGCATTTTACAAACGTTTCATCGGTTTTAGGGCATCCCAGTTACTCGCTAACAAATCCTAAAGTGCATTTCAAAAGGCCAAATCTTGTTCGCAATAACTTTCAACACATTCTAAGCATCATTAATCTTACAATGAAGGTTTAATGCAAGTTTGCCATTGCTGTTCAAAAAGTGTCTGTTTCCTTATGATAGTTCAGAAGTGAATAATTATGCATCAGTCTGATACATGGAATTCGTGGAACTGAGTAGTGCATAGTCAACATAAAACACTTTACACATACTTTATGAAAAACAGAAGGATGGATGTAGTAACACAGACTGTGTGCTGTGCGACAGATCCAGTTTACACAAAAAATCTGTACCACCAATTGTGATACCAAGAAACTGAAACAAAAATTCATTTAAAATAATCATCAAATCAAACATCTTTAAGTCAAAAGCAAGTTTGACGTGGTTTGTAACACTGCTTGGGTGTGCATGCATTAGTCAACACCGTAGCATACTAGTCACATAGATGATCTTTCCACTCTGCTGGCAACACAGTTAGCGTTGATTATCAGCGGTATGACCTGATGTTGCTTCATATAGCGCAGCACTACAAATGTGCTCAGAAATCACTCTAACATAGAGCATCAACACATTAACCATGAGTGCAGCAAGCCACACCACTACATTGTCAAAATCAACAGACCAGAGTAGAAAAACATCAGGGGTACGTAAAGGTACCCCTTAACTCTTGTATAAAACTCCCACCAAAGATGCTACCGTTACCGTTTGCACCGCACATTTGCTTGGTGGCTAATGGTAAAAGAGGGAATGCTGGTATGTAAATGAAAGAACAAGAAGAAACAAGATGAAGACCCCTCCACCTAGAGCTTGTCTAGGTGCCATACAGGTCTGCCATACCCAAAAGTGCACTTGTAGAACGTACGAGAAAAGCTCATCGAGGAACAGTCACATACGTGTGAGTTTAGGATCATTCGACTCTTTTTAAGGCTTTCGACCATAAGAACAAGTGCAGACATACTAGTCAGACTTGGCAGAGTGCCAAACTTGGGGATGAAGAAAGATCTAAGTGTTCTAAATGGAAAAATACAGGAATACTGTAATCTGAGAAAGAATGTGAACTTAAACAGCGCAAACTTAAGAATAAAAACGTCCAGGTCTTGTTAAAGGTTCAGCAAAAACATAAAATGATCAGGACTATTTACTCATGCTTGTGTTTGTAAACTGATATGCTGTTATTTCCACGGAACACAAAAGGAAGATTTTACTGCATTAAACCTTTTGCTACAACAAATTTTTTGTACTTTTGTAGATTGACTGTTGTGGTTTCTATAAAGTGTCTTTGTATAAATAAAAGAAAAATTCTCTTTTTGTATTCTATGGAAAAATTAACAGCATATGGGCTTTGCAGTGTCATTAGGCCTAAACACTTACAATAACAATGTGAGCAGGCAAATTAACAAAACAAACATTTAAAATGTACCCAATCAAGATCTCAAAACTCCAAGAAACAAGGTACTCCCTTTAGAAAACAAAAGGTCAGTATAGAGTTGTCACTTTGGCTGAAAAAAAGTATTTGAGAACAGTGGAACAGTGTCTTCATTCCAACATCTGCAGATGATTGTGGACGTTGGCGATGTGCATAGGAGCTTTGTGGGTGAGGAGATCTTGGGATGAGAAGATCAGGAGAGGAACAGGGCTCCCCTGATGGGGGGCTGTCGCTAGGAGTTTTGCAGGAGGCGTCTATAATGGGGCATGACCTCTTGCTCTGGGAGGTGCAGGTTAAACTCTAGGGCCACCAGGACAGGAAACTCAAAGGCAATCAGCTCTCGTCGGTTCACCCTAAACCTCTCCTCCAGTTTCTAGATGGAAAGAGATCACGGTTTCTGATTATATAACAACAACCAAAGACATTACACAACCCTGAAACGTCCAACAACACACACAATGAAGTTTTAAAGGAAGCTCATTGTCCCTTTTTCAAATCCCAGATGAGCCACTGGAGTTAAACTTGTTCTTCGCCAACAGATGAATAATCAAAAGAAAGGAATGTTAAGTAAACAACACCATGCTTGGAGAATTTTAAGTGGCTGTGAAACAAACTAATGAGCAGGAGGAAACTCACATCAATGAGGATCTTGACTTCATGTTTCTTCAGGTCTCCTCCGATCTTGGCTGCCAGCAGGACGCAGGCACCGGCGCAGAGCTTACGGTTTTGTTTGTGGAGTTTACCCTGAAGCACCAGCTTCTCGAAGTAAACGAAGGCCATGGCCACAGTGGACTCCTCGTACCCACACTCCTCCTGAGCTAGTTTACGGATCTCCCTCTTCAGACTACAAAAACAAGAGGCCACATACTCATCAGCTCCAATGTTGTGATACTAGAAACACTGCGTATTTATTATGTTTGTGCTGAAATGCAAATAAGAACAGTGAGTCAGTGTAATCTGAAAAGCATATAAATTGGATGGAAAAATATTGTTGAAACACTTGATATCTTCTGGTTCATTGATGGTGGTTTGCTCATTCAGTACATAGGGTTAGAAATCTGAATAAGCCCCTAACCCCTAAGCATTAACATTTGGCACCATTTTGGTCCAGACAAGATGTCTAATTTGATACCTCAGATCGTGTTGCTTGTTGACAAGAGGTGTGCTGTGCTATTAGTTTTCTATGTAATCGGATGATTTTTGCCTGGTGGATGACAAATTGAGTAAATTATTTTGTTTTTGCCCAGCAGCCCTTTGAAAACATATAGCCAGTTTATAAAACAATTCATCCGCTTCCTCAGAATTTCGTTAACAGACCATTTTTTTGGTCAGTCAAAGGAAAAAGCATTAAGAGCTGTACGACACTAGAATAAGTTGTTAAAACAAGGGTACAGTGTTGAAAATATGTATGGTAAAGTTTTACTCTGATTAGGTCAAAGTTGGAATAAGCCCTGCCTGAAGTGTTTAAGGTTAAGCATGTACCCTGATATGCCACTTTTAATCAGCAATAATCAGATTCACAGAAGACTTTGTTGTGGTTAAAAACATCCTTACCTCCTTATCTTGCTCAGCGTTAGACGAATATGAGGGAACTTCTCTTTAAAGGTCTCATTCATGTCCTTCTTGAGGTCAGATGGCTTGACGTACTCAATGACTGTGGTCTATTAAGACACAGACAATGGGGGACATTCACTGAGACTGGTCATCATATCACATATGAGTAGATAGATATGATGAGGGTCAATGAACCACTGCTTTTCACAGGGAACTGGGAAACATTTGCTTGCTGTCAAAGCACAGGGCAAGTCTGGTTTTACTATTCAGAAACAGCATGAATCTCATATGTTTTTACAGAAGAAATTAAGTTGTCAGTTTACAAGAGAATAAGTGTTTAATTCTGTAATGCTGTGTGTAATAATGAAGCGAAGAAATTCCTTTATACACTCTTGCTGGTCACGTTGATCAAACACAATAGCAATTGTTATAAGCATTAAACAACCAACAGAAGGAAGGGGAGGATAAAACCCTTAACTGATCTCTTGTGTGTGAACCATGTGTCTGGCTCACAATATAAAAATAAAAACACAGCTGGGAAATAGGAAATGAACAGAGTGACTCCTGTTATATAAACATGATAAAATCATGTTCAGTCGCTCGCTGCTATTTAAAAAGTGAATGCAGCTGCCAACAATAGAATAATGAGAATAAAAAAAAAAAGCCATGAAGAAAATAATGCAAAAAAGACAAAGGTATGCAATGCGGTTCCCACAGCCAGTGTTTGGATGAGAGACAACAATTTGTCAAGGTGACCATTCTGGTTGGTATTATAAGTCCATAACTAATTAGGTTTACACTGTAACGTGATTGTAAACAATAACAGTCAAATCACTGAGTGAACTCCAACAAACAAACATGCCCTTTCCTTTCCAGACAGCAGTACTTTCAGATACATCTTAACTGTAATTTCTATATAAACCAAATCTATAACCTCTATTTTTCTGAGAAAACACTGATACTTAAATGAAACATAAAAGAGATCTCCATTAAGTCTTGTGGACTGTAAAAGAGCAAAATCTGAGCAATAGAAGTCCTCTGTGTACAGAGATGTACAGAAATCACTGAAGTCATGCTTTGTGCTACGTGATAACTCACCATGTATGAGGGAAAGATAAGCACTCTTTTATGTTTTCCACATGGCCACTGCGGGTCATCCAGAAGATTGGGGTCATACTCCCTAAAATCTCCCAGTTCATTCCCTGTGGGACGAGAGTAAACAAAACGATTGTACACATGTCTAGACTGCTGAACAGTGTAAACAAGTACACAAATCAAATATGACGCGGCAAATTAGTCTGAAAAACAATGTTTTTGATACACATATATTTCTTGAGGACAAGTTTATTTTGCTATGACACCTAGTATTGTAAGCATTTAGTATAATTCAAAAAGTTCATGACCTTGCTGAAGTAAGCAGAATGGAAAAAAAAACAAAATTGTGGCCTTATTAAATTGAAGTCTTACAACGTTCATTAAAACGAAACAAGAAAACCCTTGTAAGGGCATATCAGGGAAACGAGAGAAAATGAAAGGGCTCTGACAGAAGCTGCTGGCATGTGGACAGACCTGTATCAAGGCTACTCTGGGTACTGTTGGCACGCGCCAAACTGAGGCTGCGGTGGCTGGCATTACGTGACTGTGAGAATGACGACGTAGAGTCGATGGTGTTTCGACGACCCAGGACATTGGTTGGATACAGGAACTGTGTGTACGAAACAGTCTATAGAGACACACAACAGACTTCAGTTATTTGTATTTTGCAACATTATTGATTCACTTTTAAAACTAACCATGCAGTTTATATTTATTAGTTAATAAAGGAAAAGTAAGGTAAAACCGGATTGTCTAGATATTAAAAGTAATAAATCTGCCATAAATCTGGCATCTAATGATGAACTAAAGTAAGAGACAAAAACATTTGTTCAGTCACCTTGCCATCTGCACCCAATTCAACACCCTCCAGGCCGATCACCATCTCCTTGGCACTCATGCCGCCTGACGGGTGTCGCTGGCGTCCGCTTTCTGCCTTCACATCCCTGCTGGGGCAAGAGAACAACTCAGAGCTCTGCTTTTACAAGCAACATACCTTGCTGCCAAACACACTTAACATGCTGTTACAACATACACCAACATGACTGTAACTCAAAATGCCTTTTCCATGATTCGTGAAAGTGGGTTCCCTTGACTTTTTACATATATACAGCTAGTTTAGATTCTAATTTATTTTGTATTTTTTTATTTAATTTAATAATATAAGTGTAAGTTCCAAACAATGTTTTTTTTTAATCATTAAACAATTATAAATCATGTTACTTTACAGAATGAAACTGTGGTACACAATTGATACACTGAAAAAATATAAATAAAAAAGGAGCAAAAAGATTTAAAATATATTAAATAGATTATACATCTATATGATTAAATACACAGATGATTACCAAAGAGTCAACTACACTGGTCAAATTAGGATAGTGGGTCAAATTAGGATAAACCGGACAATTTGGGCAATTCCTTTCTTGTCTTGCAAAAGCAGTAGCATCACACATTGCGTCACACCTGTGTTACATTTCAAACCTCTATGACAGTTTTCATGCAGGTCACACAAACAGAATGTTTCCTTTAACATTCTTTAAGAACCAGCTGTACCTTCATGTAGCTGAGGGTGTCATAGCCCCATACTTAGAAAGCTACATCATTTATAACTTTATAGGTGTTTAAAGATACCATACATGTAAAGCTGCTTTGAAACAATGACAATTTGTAAAAAGCGCTATATAAATAAAGTTGACTTGACTTGACTTAAATAATTGCATTGTAAAAACTGAATTTTCTGGTTCAGAAAACTTGGTGTGAACACCTTTGTTTGCAAAATGCTGAAAGATTT
>JAZGTJ010006522.1:0-24730 GCA_036877575.1 Botia almorhae | reverse complement strand
AGAGGAAGATCAAGTCTCTTGTGGCTTTGCTGGTGGAGACACAGATGAAGAAGCTGGAGATCAAACTCAGACATTTTGAGGAGCTGGAGACCATCATGGACCGGGAGAAGGAAGCAGTGAGTATCTCTGAACCTCACAGAAGCTGAGAAGAACATGCCCGCCTCAGAAGAACATTTACACCTCATTGTGAGGGTTTAATAGAGTAACGGAGCAGAGCATTCTGGGAAACAGATGATCAACTGCAGATCTGGAATTTGTTCTCATATAATTAGTTGTAAATACAGAATCCTCTCAGTTTTGTGCAGCATTCATTTATATCCTGTAATTCTGCTTTCGCCCACTAGAATGCTTTAGCAAAGGTAGCATAAAAGATAGTAACCCACTTTAGTCACTGTAATTGGTGCATGAAGGATGTGTCTTCAGACAGCCCAGCACACTAGTGTGTTTATTCTCCCCAGTGTCCACATACCCCCTGAATCCACTGATTCATAAACATTCTGCTTTTGGAGCATAACAAACCAGATGTTGACACGACGCACATTCAAATTGAGCTGATTACCAACACTTTCAAATGTGTAAACGTTCTGTCCTAAAAACACAGCTTATTCATTTGAGGTGAAAGTATTAAAAATGAATTTCTAGGTTTTAGTTTTGAAGCGTTGCATAATGCTTTTTTTTTTGTTTCACAAACTTCTAGTTTTAATTGTATTTTTTAAGGTTATTTTTATAAATTTGGTTTCAGTTTCAGTCACTAAAATAATCTTGGTGTGCGGTGTGAGCAGAGTCTTGATTTTGAGCGTATCAAACTGACCTGACAGGGCAGGAGTGTGTAACAGTTAGTCTGTCTGTCCGTCTTCAGCTGGAGCTCCAGAGACAGCAGCTCCTGACCGAGCGACAGGCGTTCCACATGGAGCAGCTGAAATATGCTGAGATGAAGGCACGTCAGCAGATGGAGCAGCAGGCGGCTGCCGCAGCTGCGCAACAGAACGCAGGACATCATGGACCTCCACATGGTGGCCCACCTCCTGCACATGGTGGTCCTTCTGCACACGGCCCACCTTCCTCACATGGTGGGCCTCCTCCGCATGGCCCACCTCCTGGTATGCACCCGGGACATCCCGGACACCCTGGTCCCGGATATCCGCCCATGCACCACACCATGGGTCCACATCACGGCCCTCAGACAGGTGAGAACTCTCTCTGATAGTCTCTAGGGTTGCTGGAGTGAGAGTCGGGCTGACTACCATTCATATGTTTAGACTTGTACTGGTGCTCAATATACAGACACATCTCAAGTATCTCTTGTTTGCTACAGGACCAATGGTTGGACCAGGTCAGCCTATGCCAGGCCGGATGATGCCCGGACCCCCACCGGTAGGGCCCCCACAGGGTGGCATGCCCCCCATGATGGGACATCGACACCCTGGACCACCCAACGGCATCTGTGAGTGTCCATCTCATTTCAGTCTGTCCTTTCCATGTCTAGCATAGTGCTGTATATCAAGGCTGTGTTTTTAAAACGCTTGTTTTGTGTTCCTCACAGATCCAGGTCCTCCACCTCACCCTGCACAGCCTGATGGGATGCCTCCTGGTCCAGTGGGACCTTCTGTGTCTGCGCCGCCTCCTCGTGCTGCTGAAAACTAAAATATTTCCCCCTTACCTTCCCTCACACACATTTACACACACACACACGCATTCAATCGTGCATTTGACTTTTACTCTATAAAGGGGTAGTTCACCCCAAAATTAAAACTCTTCCATCAGTTACTCACCGTTGTATCATTCCAAACCTGTATGATGATTTTTGTTCTGAGGAACACAGAAGAAATACCTTAAAGGACGTTGGTAACCAAACAAGTGACATCCATTATCCTCCGTTAAATGGACACAAAACCACTCAGACATTCCTCTAAATATCTTCTTTTAGGTTCCACAGAAGCAAAAAAAACAGTCATACAGATGTGGAATGACATGAGCGTGCGCAAATGATGCAGGGATTTTTATTTTCGGAAGTACTGTCTCTTTAAATCCAAATTAGTTCCGGTTCCTCTGACACCTGCTGTTTCTTCCTCTCTCGATTGGCTTGCTGATTGGTGGGTCATCTCTAAAGCCCCTCCCTCCCCCAGCTGAGCTCAGCACTCACATCCTCAGCTGTACACATCCTCGCGCTCAGGGCACAAGTCCAGGAGGGCTGTTGTTTTCACTGTTCTCACTAGTAAAACTGTCAGATACTGTTTCTGCTCTGTGATGTTTAAGATCGTGCTGCTGCTCCCGCTCACAAGCTCCTGTGTTGGGGAGTAACACCTCCTGCTGTCTGGCTCCTTCTTGTAATGTGACTGATAGAATATTATGTGTATATTATGCTGATCTGTGTAAGCTAAACTCTCTGATGGGGTTCAGCTCCCTCTTCGAAAACACTGTAGTTATGAGCCAGTCAGCAGCCCGGCCTCCCCCGTGTGCCTGCGGTGCAAGGAGAACCAGAATCTCGCCACTGCCGCACGTGTTTGTGGTGCGGTATTGATTTCAACACGGTTCGCAGGGCTTTCTTAAGCTTCCTGTAGTATTTACACTCACCTCGCTAAGAATCTACCTCACCGGTGCAGTTTACCGTCATGTATGATCTGTGCACCGTGTGTTGAAACGCCTCCCTCAAGATTTTATGGTGCTTGATTGGTTAGTCACACTGTGACCCAGTAAAGTTCTGGTCACCCTGAACTGGTGTAACTCACCCTGTCTCCCTGGCTGTACTCCCAAAACATGCCGGCGTACTGTATTCCCCCAGAGCACGTGTCCCCAAGCTGTTGTTTTTAGAGATGTACCCACACACACACACAAACCTCTTATTGGCTTCAGACGAACACATCCACACAACAAACTCCATTCGATCACTCAGAGAATAGTAATGGAGGTGATTATGGTCTCACACTGAGATGTTGGAGGAACTTCGCTTGTCTTAGGTGTAGCTCGCCCTTCGTGCTCCTCCCTTAGGTGCTGACAGAGTAGCTGCCCTGCCTCGCTCTACCTCTCTCACTTTACTACCTCTTCTCTTTCTGTCTCTCTCTCTCTTTCTATGGCTTTTGTCTCTCTTTTGTGTGTGCCTGTGTGACTGCTGCATTTCTGCTGTGTGGAGGCTATCGTCCTCTTCCTCCTCAGGTGAACCAAACCCCCTCTTCATCATGGCCCACCCCGCTACACACACACACAGATACACACATTTCAACTTCCAGGACCTCCCAGACTGTATATCACAGGAGTCTGGGGTGATTCCCTGCTCTCCTTTTGCCCAATATATATCTTTTGTTGCTTTTATTTTCTGGTAATGTATTTTTAAGAAAATAAAGTTTGTGTAGACTGTTATCTCTGTTCTTGGATGTTTGTAGTTTTCTCTTTATGCGGCACATTAATACTGAGACCTGAACACTGTCAAATAAAGTGGCTTTTTGTTTTTGTACGACTGCTCGTGTGTTTCCGTTCTTCATCAGTTTAATTCACTTTGCTCTGATAATCGCAATTTGAATATCAGGACGTGCGGCGCAAAAGCTTTTCCCCCACGTAATCAAGAAGAAAAAGATATTTGGCATAAAGAAAAGTAAATCTTTCTTTCTAAACATGATTATGTTGCGTTTGTGTTTTTCCACAGAATTCTTGATGTACGTTGTATTTGTTTCTGCAATTCCAGTTCTGAGATTATCAATATTAGTAAAACATTAATGTTTTATTCCGACAGTAAATAGTTAAAACAAGTAACAGTTAGTGACATTTAGTAACTGCTAGTAAAACTGTAAGCGCAACTGCAATACACTTCATGTGTCTGATTGTCACGTTCGTGTCATGGTCAAACAACTGACAGAAATGTCAGTTTCTCCAAAATATACTTGGTTTTCTTTAGGCAAAGTTTTAAACAGTTTTTGGAAGTGAAATATGACCTGGATTTGTTATTAAAAGGATTCCTAAAATTCATTCACATGGCAGTAATCTGGAAGTTTGTGTCGATTTACATTTATGCATTTGGCAGACCCTTTTATCCAAAGCAACTTACATTGCATTATACTATGAGTATGTGCAATCCCTGAGTTCGAACCCATGACCTTGCTATAACCACTGAGCTGCATGAAGCTGTATTTGGAGAACTCTGCAATGGTTCTCCTAATGTAATCTTGTCTTAATTATTAAATGTCAAATTTAGCTGGCAGGCTGTAAAGTGCAGCTTCGAGACTTGTCAGATTCTATAATGCTTGTATTGTTTAAACTCGCTTGTAAATGCACTTTAAATACAAAAACTACACTGAGGGGAAAGCACACGGGATTTAAAACCATGTAATGCCACTGTTAACCAGTTTAAGCCAGAATGAAAGGTTGGCAGTGGTAGTTAAAATGTTGTGATTGTTTTATGTTTTTAAATCCCCACTGGATGTTACAGTGATTTTAAAATGATAATAAAGGCTTAACACCAGGAATTTATTAGTAATCAGAAAGAGGTCTCCTGCAAACATTGGAGTCCATTAACTGTAGACTGTTTGTAGTTGCTTGGCAACTACCAGCTTGGCACATTGCTATAGAATGTCTGTGATTGTGTACAGGAGGGCGGTTTTAAACTGTATGGTTCATTTTGACTGGTTCTGAAAAAATTACTTCAAATGCAAACTGACTACAGGAAGATGTAAAGATCCGACCATTTTGCAGAACAGCCAATGGGCGGATTTTGTAGCATTTTACAAGGTGAACGAATAACAACTCTCAGATGCGACATAATACTGTTTCAAAGGGAAAACGTGTGATTTTTTAAAGCATTTTCTCATGCAGATTGTCACTCAGGCCTTTAAACACCTCCGCGTGGATATTAACATTTACAGCTTTGATTTACACTCGGTGTAATGACACCAGATGAGGTCCGGGTCATAAAATCACGCCTGAGGCACATCGAAACGCCCAGTGATTTTAGGATACATTTAAAACCTGCCTCCACTAAGAAATGAGAACCTTTATTCTCTCTCTCATTCAAAGATCAACACAAGACAACACAAGTTTCCTGTTTGTTGGGGATGTGGCACTTTCACTGGTTTATACACTTTTGTTTGTTTCATACGGCCGTGAGTGACTGCATGGGAGTGAATAGGTCATCATGCTGTTTTTATATTTTTATAATATTTATTAATGTCTTTTGTGAATGTATTAACGGACAGGTCAGTTTAGTGATGTGTAGCCAAAAATGCGTATTAAGAAAGAAAACAGGGTCCATTTAAATTTTAAATATATATATTAAATATAAATATTGGTTAACCGGTAGTTCACATTTACATAATTAACACCTTTTCATCTGAGCTGCAGCCGCTCTGCCGTCCCCATAAGACTCATCATCTCTCCCATTTTTTGCTAAAGTGTTTGGGCTGGTTTTCTCTTCCTCTCTAGCATCATTCTTTCAGTTTCTCTTGCCTCTACTTGTCTCTATCCCCCTCGCTCATCCTTCTTTCTGTGTTCATCCTTCACTCCCGTTACCATGGCGGCAGATGCAGAGAGGTGTGAATAAAGCAGAGGATGCTCGCGCAGCTTCATCATGCCGCTGGCAGAACGCAGGCGACGTCATTACTGCTGCAGGGACGCCTGGCCAAGCCTTTCAGTAGCGTTAGTAGAACGTTTTTAACGTTATATATAATACTTATCAAAAACGTTACTCTTAAGTTGTTAGTGGAATATTTTAAAAATATTACAGAATTTTGTTAGTGAAGTTTGAGCAATTAAGTTTGAATAATGTTTTTATAACTGAGCAATAACATTCACATTTTGAACGTTACAAGAATTTTCCAAATAACATTTTTAAGGTTCTTGTTGCTTAATGGAAATGTTATGGAAACGTTTTGACAACATGAATTGTTCACTGGGTAGCTGGTAAGGTGGAGATAAGGTGGAAAAAACTAGTAGAGCAAAGGATCATAAGTTTAATTCACCCAGACTGACACAATGTGTATCTGGCATGTGTACATTGAGAAATGCATTTGCACCAGTGCATTACATTACAGTTCTGCATATAATGACCTGCAGTTCTGTATTTAATGACCTGCACTTACATATATAGTGACCTGCAGTTCCGTATATAATGACCTGTAGTTAAGTATATAATGACCTGCAGTTCCGTATATAATGACCTGCAGTTCCGTATATAATGACCTGCAGTTACATATATAATGATCTGCAGTTACATATATAATGACCTGTGGTTAAGTATATAATGACCTGCAGTTACATATATAATTACCTGTAGTTAAGTATATAATGACCTGCAGTTCCGTATATTATGACCTGCAGTTACATATATAATGACCTGTGGTTAAGTATATAATGACCTGTAGTTAAGTATATAATGACCTGCGGTTACATATGTAATGACCTGTAGTTAAGTATATAATGACATGCAGTTACATATATAATGATCTGTAGTTAAGTATATAATGACATGCAGTTACATATATAATGACCTGTAGTTAAGTATATAATGACCTGCAGTTCCGTATATAATGACCTGCAGTTACATATATAATGACCTGCAGTTACATTTAGCACAGAAGGTTAAACATGCTGTGTGTACTTGAATGTCTTGTGTTCTTGAGTTTGATTGCTTTGCTGAGTTCCCTGTAGTGCTGCAGAAAGCCAAAATCGGAAGACTTTCAATTAAAATGACAAACATTGACAATCTGTGTGTGATGTGCAGATGGTAGAAACTGAGCTGCCAGAAACAGTTGGTGTGTGTGTGTGTGTTTTTGATATATAAATATAAAAAATACTTTACTTGTTTTCTAAGCACCATCGCTTCAGCTCGGTTCGTGCTTGACAGAGGCATTTAGGCATGTCATGTTTGTGCACACGCGCTATCTCTGAGGACGTTTCCATGGTAACGGTTCTCCTGGTTGTGCATGAAGAGTAGTCGTAGAGGAGGGGCTGTTTTGTGCTCTAAAGATTGAATGTTAAAGCTCTGGTGAATCTAACGACAGAAACTCCATCACCGGCAGAATTACTGTCACGACTGTCAGAGACGACAGCCGCCCGCTGCAGCCCAACACAACTGCGACTGTGTTTGTAGCGCAAAATTAATTACACCCCTAATCAGCATGCATTGTGAACCACAGTGTGAGTTCCATGTGCATGACCAAAAACACACAGCCGCAGGGTCACAGAGTTCATGTGTGAGCCGCATTCTGGTTAGTCGAGGTCTCAAGCAGATTTATTTGCTGAATCTGAGAAATGTGCAATAATTTGTGATTTGATCTGAAGTGAAGTGACATGCTGTCCAAGTATGGCGACCCATACTCTGCATTTAACCCATCTAGTTAGTAGTGAACACACACATTGGAGTAGTGAACACACACACACCCCAAACTGTGAACAAACCCCTAGAGCAGCGGGCAGCAATGCAGCACCCAGGGAACAATTGGGGGTGAGGTGCCTTGCTCAAGGGGACCTCAGGGGTTTCCTGCTGGCATTGAGAATCGAACCGGCAACCTTTTGGTTACAAGTCCCACTCTCGAACCGGCATGCCACAACTGCCCCTGATTGATCTTTTCTTATCCAAAGTATAAAAGAGCAAATTTGGAAGAGTGCCATGGGCTTGTCAACAAGTTCTTAATTAGGACCCCTCTGTGTTTGTGCCATGAGGGTTTGGCATCCTTGTGTGAGCCAGACTAAAAACTGGAGACTTTGGTAGCTCGATATGCTTTTTCACTCTGGTTGCCATGACAGCGCATATGCAGAAAGCAGCTGTCAGACTATACATTGAAAATACATTAGCTGTCAGGTATGCATTAAAATTAAATCCTAATTACCACAGACACAGATGGACCTTGTGGGCTGATTATGGTCGACATTGTGTGGAATGGATTTCAACGTGGTAAACTGTGTGAATCAGAGCTGAGAGTAATACACACTTATTGGTATCTGAAAGCATTATCAGATTAGACAAACACACAAGGGGTGAATACATAGAACTTTGTGGGTCGTTTCAATTCTGCAAAAATGAAAGAATCTTTTGCTGAGTTTTGTGGGTGCAGATTCAGCAACGACCATGACCAGAGACAGAGTGATTTTTTTCATTTAAACACAGAACAGCACAATGCATCTGTTCCAGGCATAATCCTCCTGGAGCATTTTGAGGTTAAGCGCCGTTTGATATAATATTTTTATTATCAAATACAGAAATCCAGTAGCCTACATAACATATGTCTTCACTTTAAATGTATATTAGCCACGTTGATGAATCATGAACCATGATGAATTCATGATGAATCAATCGGTTCCTTTGAATCAGTCGAATCAAATCTGTCTGAATGATTTGACCGCAGATTCTCACGTGAGGAAGAACCGATGCGCTGAATCGGCTCAGTCTTTCACCCGCTGTTTCAAATGACCCTTCACAGTCAATTAAACATCCCTTCAACCAGTCGCGATCCAATATTTTTAAATGAATTACAAGTCTCGAGTCAGTGCAGTTGTTGTTTACGAGTTTGAGTCGCGTGTCAATTGTTTTTTGGAGACGTAAGTGCGACTCGATGCTTCGGCGCAAGCTAACGGCGTCTGAATGAATCAAGTTTTAACCAGCACACCTCACTACCCGTCATTGTGTCTGGCACGCAGGTAACCAGTTATCTCTTGCATTATAAAGAGTTTAAGTGGTTAAAGATGCATTAACTAATGGGCTCTGCTGCCCAACAGTCAGTTAAGCTCGTTTTAAGATGTATGGTTAGATATTGCTGGTCACGTGATTTTAATATGACGTCTACCATGAAAAGGCAATCTGCATTATATAGAATAAAATGATTTTTTAGACCACAGACTAAAGTCTGCATATACACCTACCGCGTTGCTATTTATTTCTAAAACATTTTAAGCAGAAAAATTACTTCAAGTGCACCTATTAAGTAGGTATATTGTCATTTTGTTTACATAAAAATCCTGGAGAACCAATGTGTAGATTTATAATATTTTTTTCTTGTATTTGATTTCATTATCGCAGCCGATGGCAGGCAAGAAAATACAGCACAAAGAATGCAATGAATAAGTCACTCCAATAAAAGGTATTAGGGTTTACACTATTTGGCAATAAGCAACAAGTTTCTGTTTTTCTTTTGAATTCAGTTTATTTTTCATATCCTATTGGGATATATTTATTTCATCCAACTGCTGTAGTCATAGCTGTGTGTAATTCTTCCAAATATAAAAATCTGTTTTTGGGAGCCTCTCCTGGCTGCTAAAAGCGTTAGATTTGTACAACGTTTCACGGACAGATCCGGTGGTTTAAAGCACCAGACACTGACTAACCTCTGACGGTCTGTTTTTGTTCATGACTCAGTGTAGTTTAGTTTACTCAACTCACCGCTTGAGTCATCCACTCTAGCTGTCCATGTGTCAACCATGTCTAGCTCCTGTCAGAAGAACCCAACCATCTAAACACATTACTTGCACATCTTGGGCAGGTGAGCAGGAGTATGACACCTGAGCTAAAGGAGATTGAGGGACTTTATAAGGATTTCCTGGATGGGTTTGGTTCCGTGCTGGACGTGTGTTAGAAGCACAGGTGTCTCCGCTGTGGGCCTGCAGAGAGGAAATTAGAGACCCAGTGCGACACTCCCGACGGGACGTTGAGCTTCTGCCAGAGTGTTGAAGTGAGAAGGTGAGTGTGATTCTTCTCTGTGGAGCTGTGAGCTCAGAGGCCTGTTGATTCACCCTGTTTCTCTTCTAAACTGCCTGTAACTACCCAGCTAACAGGAAATGTTCTCAGAATGTTGGCTAACATTCTTTAAAAGTTCTCTCAGAGTTATCAAAAAGTTATCGTAGTAATGTTAGTAGAATGCTTTCTTAACGTTATATATCGTATCAAAAATGTTATTTTTATATAATAAAACATTAACGTTAATAAAATGTCCAAAAAACTGGACATTTGGAGCATTCCAAGAGAATTCAAAAATATCATTTTTAAAGTTTTGTTACATAACGGAAATGTTTGGGAAACGTTCTTACGACCTAAAATTGTTAGATGGGTATTCGTTGCATATTGGTGTGAATTTGTGTTCTCCTGTTAGTTGGGTTTTTGAATCTAGAATAAACAAGATCAAATTGGTATTATATAATAGGTATTTCAGACATCTGGAGACCGGAAGGTCAGACATATTTGATGAGGTTCAATTTAAAAACCATGGCGCTCAGTCTTGGGAACCTGCATTGGGAACCAGATGTTGGTATTTTTAGACGACCACTGGACCAGCCATCCTTCAATATGTATTACAATTATTCTGTGTTCCTTTCTAGTGGGTTTCTTCTGGATGTGACAGGGTGTTGTCTGGTGAGCTCCGGCACGGGCTTTGAAGGAGCTCATTAAAAATGGAGGCAGTGAAAGTAGGCCAGTGGTTCAGTGATATGAAGGTGGGGATGAGTGGAGAGAAAGCAGACACATGGTGCTCCACAGTCTGGTTCTGCTCTTTAGAACTTTAGTACGTTCCAAAAGTTCATTTTTAGATGCTGTATTAACATTTTTGTTTGGTTATAAGAATGTTATACAAACATTATTCAAACATTTTTAAATTCTGTAACGTTTTAAAACATTCCACTAACAACTTAAGAATATGTTTTTGATATGTAATATGTATAACATGTAAAAACATTCTACTAACATTACTGCATTCACTTTTTGGATAACTTCGAGAAACGTTTTTGAGAACATTAGCTAGCATTCTGGGAACGTTCACTGTTAGCTGGGTATTATATCATCTCATGAGGCTTTGCTTCTGGCTCTGTATTGTTATTATGAAGTGCAGAAGAAGCTGGACTGCTTTTGCTTTAACTTGCAAACTCAGGCCAAAACATACAAAACACGTGTAGAGTGAAGTTAAGGGTTCCCAATGGTTCTGATTCTCCGGAGAACCTGTAAACCACAAACTCTTCAGCCGAACCAAAAGTGACAAACCCACCGTTGCCTCATTATTCCTGTTGTTCTCAATGATCTGAAACCTTCATCAGAAACCTTCATCTGTTACATCACAATGAGCTTCATTGTTCCTCAGTCATCTTCTGATTGGCTGAGAGACTGCAGGCATCTATTCAGCTGAGTGGGCAATTGCTGGCAACTGCTTTGCGCAAGGCAAGATGAATACATTTGTTTAATTTATTCGTTGTTATTTGTATAGTGAAAAACGACTGTGTGTTTTTTGGTTTGGTGTTGTTGGCGATCCGCTCGCTATTTTGCAGCAATGAGGCCACGTTTGGCTCTTCCTGTGCCCCTAATGTTTAGCCAAACGGTAACGGAATGTAGCAGCGCTCAGCGCTCACACTGTTTCACTGTTTAAATTGGGCTGCAATATTCCATCGGTCCAATATTAAGATTCCAGAGTTGTGCCAAGTGTCTCTCCAGTAGATGGTCTGTGTACCGTGTGCTGTGATTAGCTCAGTGTGTACTGTGTTCCATTACTACTGTAAGTGTCTGTTCTGAAGTCTGTGGACTTTATCATAACCCTCTTATTCTCTTGTTCTCTTCTCTATATTTAATTTTTATTCATAAAAATAACCGTTCTTAAAGAGTTCTTTAAAAAGAAGTTCCCCAAAGAACCATTCACTCAAAGAACCATTTCTTTCTTAACTTTTTATCATCTAAAGAGCCTTTTTCTGCTACAAAGAACCTTTTGTAAAACAGAATGGTTCTATGGATGTTAAAGGTTCTTTATGAAACCATACAACCAATAAGGTTCTTCTATGGCATCATGTGTTAAAGAGTGTGTGCAGATAGGTTGTCTCCTGTCCAGCCCGAATCTTTGGTTGGATGCCACAGCTGAAGCACACTTGTGCCGACTGCATTGGGCTGCTTCCCTTGCCGCTGAATCTGACATCTGGATCTGACGCTTTCTCTGATGGGTTCTTATGATTCATGTGGACCATGTGTCGTTTCTGCTGCTCTGTCACCTTTTGTTCTCTTCAAGCTGCTTCCAGAAGGAACTTGTGCTTTAGCTGAAACATTTAAGCTAGTTTAGCACCGCATGTATAATCAGAGCATGACTCAAACAGCAAGCTTGTGTTTGTGCATTCACCCTGCTTGTGTTTCTGCTGTGGTTCTATTAAAAAAAAGTGTGATTTGTAAGTTATTGCATTTAGCATTTCTATTAATAACAGCCATAGGTTATAAAGTGGTGATTTATTTTTAAAACAAACGTGATCGTTGTTTAGTTAGTTAGTTAGTTAGTTAGTTAGTTAGTTATAAGAAGAGTAGTTTAAGAACTGGTCGTTGTTGAACTCAAATCTGAATCTTGATGTAGATGAGATTCAACTGACAGATCACTCATAATTTGAAATGATTACCTGAGACTGTGAATTACCATATATAGTGTTGTAAATAATGTTCAGTTTGTTGCACAGACCGTCTCACTTCATAAGACCTCAAACACAGGAAGTGATTTTGTGTTGCCTGTGTCTGCTTTCCTGAATCTTAAAGACACGACAGCCCTGGACTTATGGATTCATATTTTATGAATCACCAAGACAACGGTTTCTTGTAAAGATGTTCTGCAGAAGAAGAAAGTCACCAACACTTTGGATGGCCTGAGGAACATCTGGTCCCTGTATTTTTAACGCTGCTCTGCATATGGATAAATACATGAATCGATCATTATGTGTTTCCCGGGCACCGATCTCACGAAGCTGCTGATCAATAAATCCTGCAAGCATGTTTTATTCATCTGTTAATACGGCACAAATTTGTCACCCCTCATGCGACATAACATCAGTGTAGAAGTTAAACAGATGCAGCGTGTATTTAAATAAGAGACTGTAGAGACGGAGAGAGCATTCAGAGAGCATCCAGAGAGCATCCAGAGAGCATTCAGAGAGCATTCAGAGAGCATTCAGAGAGCACAGACTGGAGGTTAGCTCACTGCTAATGGTGAGGGGTGGGGGGGCTGCACAAACAGTTTAGTTCTGCTCTGGTTGGCAGCACATAAGCCCGTATGATCCAAACCCCAGCCCGTCCAGAGTCAGGAATAGCAGCAGTGCATGAATAACACTCAAATAAAAGGAGAGAAAAACGCTGAAGTAAGCACAGAAGAAAAGAAGGGGAGGGGCTTAAATCTGGCCACATGGGTACAGCTGCTGGATTGTTACGTCTTTTACATGATAATATTGTTTGTTGGTTACACGTATTGTTATTGTAACAGTATTTTTTATAGGTTTTCATGTCATTTATGCATGTTTAGGCTTTTTACACCTTGAGTTTTTAATCTAATGTCATGTTAAACCCTAAACTAACATAATCCTGGTCTGTGTTTCACACAGGTCATGCATTACCCTTTACACTGTACATGTGTAAATCCTGGGTTAATATTATTTTTACATACATATATATATATTTACATTTACCTGTAATATGTGGTTAGCACCGCTCTGGAGCAGAGCTGAAACAATGTTCAAAACAATGCTAAACCACTTTTAAAATGATGTGTGTTTAGTGCTTAACCCAGGGTGGTCATAACCTGGGATTAAAAGAGATGTAAATCCAGCGTTTAGCTTTGTTTGAAAAAGCCTGTTTAGTGTTTTTGAGGCATCTGTTGGTTTAATGGTTACAGCTTCCAACAGTTCCAAGGACAACGTGTAAAAAGCCCACCTGATATATTTGTGTCTTGTGTGGATGGTGCTGTAGTTGTGTGTCGTCTCTGTGGGCTTTTCTGAGCTTTTCAAAGAAGGAAGGAGAGAGAACAGGCGAAGTGCCAGTGGAGTCCATCATGGTCTTCTGTTCTCTACAGCTGTTACACTTTACAAAATACACTTTACAGTTTCTGTTGCACTGTGGGTGTCGATTAGATCATTTGTGTAGCCAATCAGAACGCTTTGAGGGCAGCATGCATTGTCTAAGGGTGGAGTTTAGCACAGAGTGGGCGTGTCTAATTAGTGCCAAAGTCTGACAGAAATTGTAAAACGGTTAAATACATCTACAACAATTGCCTTTGTCTCAAGCATTTTATCTTTAATAGAGTGGCACACAGCGCTGGAGAGTATTTTTGAGAACTGGCTGAGCTTTTTAACAGAAACATCAGCCTTTAACCTTTCACATGAATTGATAGCCACTGTTAGTCATTTTTAATAAGCAGTCCCACCGCGCTGTATTCATAAACCTAATGCACCTATTAAAACAAGACAGAACCTCATGAGGCAAAGAGAGCTTTAATTCACAGCCTGATAAACTGTTTACAGTCAGACGGAAAAGAACAGGTGTAGTTTTATGGCCATGTGCTTCTCACCTCAATATATACAGTGGTAGTCAAAAGGTTGGACACACCCACTCATTCATTGTTAATAGTGTAATTTTAAAATGTATTGAAATACGCCATCAAAGCAATCCAATAGCTTATAATCGGACTTTTAAAGCTGCAATCTGTAACTTTTGCCTCTCTGTCGCCATCTCTGTTTCAAAATAAAACTGCAGGTTACTTTACGTATTTTTCATTACGTGTGTTAGTCAAATGAAGTCAAACTGACATTGGACCTGACAGCTCACATGATAAATCATTATTATAAACCCAACGGTTGTGATTAGAGGTAAGATGAGGAGACCGTTTTGAACACTGATTTGTCATGTACTCGCTCAATAACTGATTTTTGATCTTTTTTAAGAAGGTGTGAATTGCAGCTTTAATACAATGCGAAACATATATTCAGTCAAGCGGGTTAAACTTTTGACTGTTATTAAATGATTTTGTGAGGAGAGTTGTATGAGGTTAGATATTGTCATGGGAAGAGTGCTGGCTGGAGTCCCACAGTACCGCAGCTCTTGGGCAGTGTGGGAACCAGTGGGAGGGGCGAGGGGCGGGGCTAATGAGTCTGTGGTTGCACAATATCACAGTATCAATTCTTTAGAACTCATTGCAGTCACTGACTGAATGTTCACGGTTAAAAGACATTGTGTGAGAAAGTAAGACTGTGTTCAGGTTATTGTATGTTATAATGGGCAGTGCTTTGTGTAGCACACAAGTGAATGTCCCCTCAAAGGAGCTTATGAACCTCAGTAATGCTGCCCCCACAGTGCTGCTTGCAAAATGCTCAGTCATAAAGAGGCAGTGTGGCTCATTTATCCAATTCTTATAAAAAACAGTCCGTCTATTTATCACTGCTTGATGCATTGCATTTTGTGCTCCTGTTTGTGTTTTTTCTGACAGCATTAGCATTATTATTATTATTATAATTATGTCTGTTCTTCACCAGAATAGTTAAAGCTGTGATCCGTGTGCCTCTCCAGCGCCACCTCTGTTTAAAACATAAAACTGCAGGTTATGTTACTTACTTTTCATTACGTAAATTTAAATCAGATTACGCCAAATTTATCACAAAATCGGACCCGACAAATTATAAATCAAATTATAATTTTACCATTGCGAATCGGAATGAGATAAGGAGACAGTTTTGAACACTCATCTGTTATGTTCTTGTTCAATGCTCAATGTTTTTTTTCAGTATGAACACAAAAAGTGAAGGATTGCAGCTTTAACATTCAATCCTGGACGCACACACACAAAGATAGCACGCCGCTCGCAACGCGCCTGTTGCGCTGTCTTGTCTTCTCTGTGGAAGAATGCTGCCGACCCCCACCGACCCCCCCCAGCCGCCCGCATTCATCACCGCAGCCCCTCCTCACCTTCATTGTCCTCTTCCACCCCTTTCAAATGATCAGCTCATAAACAATCTGGACATATCACAGCTGCGAAATGACACATGCATCTTCTACAGCTCCTCTTATCGCCTTTTAATAGATTTAATGTCATTGATGAATATGCACACCTCCTCGCGCGTGCAACGCGCCCGGGTTCAAAGGGTTTGCGATTACAGTTAATATGTTTATTTTAACTGGTTAGGCGAGAACGGGCAAGACGTCCCCCTACATGATTTTTTGCTTTGTACTGTATGAAATTTAAGTTAAATTAATTTACAGTTATGTGAATGTTACAGTGTATTCCTACAAGGTTATCCTATTTCTTAATATAGAAAATGATTTAATTAAAATTAAGTATTTAAATATTAAAACGTATATAATTCCTCCTTTTTTCTTCTTAATATTAATTCACATATATACTAATATTCAACTTTAACTATCCAAGATGAAACCCTTTGGATAACTCGATCATGTACTGTTTGGTGTTTGTCAGTAGCTGAATATTATTGAAAGCAATAAGAACTTGGGGAGGGGCTGGAGTGTAGAGGGGGTGGAGAGACAGTGGGAGTCAAAATCGTTTTCCCTCACAAACGTTTGGAATCGCATCTCAACCCGGGAAGCGGTTCATCCTCTCCAAGTGGACGCGCGTCCGCGTTCACAGCCTGATTGATTCTTCCGCACAACGCAGCGTCTGTCCGTCTGTGCTTCAGCAAGACCACCGACTGGCATTTGGACTGTGGCAATGGCACCATAAAGCAACAAATTTTATCGCATTGAGAATAAGTAAATAAATACGGCAAGAGAAGACACATCACAAATAACTGGACATGGAGACGCGCAGAGGAGATACGATGTAACAGACTGACCGCGGCTCATCTAGGATTAACTTTTCGACTTGAAAATATTGTTTAAAAAGGGATTTTAGTATTTCTTCAGGTGCTTTTATTACCGTTACACGTAAGAATGAATCGAAAGCAGATGAGGATCTGTTCAGGATGCTGGAGCGTGCCGATGCTGTCCGTCCTTCTGGCTGTCTTCTTAACGCCGTGGTTTGCACATGGTAAGATGTTTTTTAAACACGCATACTAAATCACCCGAGAGTTTAGAGCCCATAGTCCGCAAAGATGAGCTGACTTCACAGCACAGCGCTGCGAAATGAGAATGTCGGTCAGTGGTGCGGCCGCTGCTGCCTTTTGCTGCGCGCTTGAGTCATGACTATGCGCGGCGGCTGCTGACGTGCAACACTGGACCAGCGCCGCGAAATGTAGGTTAAATGTCGAATTAGGGGGGCATTCGTCCAAAATGTACATCAGCATTAATTTAAACACACTGACAGAAGAATGCACCTTGCAAGAAAGCACGTTTGCAAGCAAGCAGGCGCCACTGTAGGTCATTTTTACGCAGTGACACATTGACCTCAAATAATTTTACCCATTATTGTGTTTGAATCTCTTTCCCCTGTTTTTACTCTGTAGTCGTAGTAGAATAGTACTCGTAAAGCATGTGCAGAGTTACTGCGCTGTGGTTACTCCAACTAGCAGCTGTTGTCACCCTGGCGATGATGGAGGCGCACAAAGGCAGATTTACGCCACTGAATAATTTACGTTCGGACATAACTCGCGCAGCACGACTCCACGCGCAAATCTCACTTGTTTCTGATTTTACGCACGGAGCAAAAATGCTTGTACAGTTGTGAAGCTCACAGGCATTTGATCTTTCTTTAAAACATCCATCCAAGATATCCGAGGATGGAGAAAACCCCCAGTGGGAGATGAGGGTCTCCTTGAGAACAGATGTGTTTAAAATTCCAATAGATCACCGAGCATTAGCGATGATCTCATCTAGACGCGCGCGTTCAGTTTATAATCGGATTCATTTGAAATGGGAATCATTTCGCGTTTGTGGCTGGAGGGTTCCCGTTGTCCAGTCATGTGGATACTCAAATTCTGCATTTTGACGCCCAGCAACAGGACAGAGAAAATGAACGCGCGTGGTTGTTGCAATTCGTTTAACGGCAAACAAATGCACACGAATAAGAACTGTACCGGCAATTGTGGTTTATACTGGATGCTGAATTAAATGACATCACACAATTTACGTTGCAAATAACCGATCGGCTGTGCACCTTTGTTAAGGCTCGTGCAATGGCGACCACTATATGGTACCAGTCAGGTAAAGGTGATGTCATCGGCGACCACGCCTCTTGTCCGCTTTATTCGTTTGCCTGTTTTCGATTTTTATTATCATGTTCACAAATCAACGAGAATGCATGATAGTAAATCACAGCCAGCTCTTTATATTCTGTATTTTACTTAATTGACTACCAAAAATGGTGATTAAGGTAGGAAAGGGACAGCCAGCCACTGGCCATTGTAGACAGCCTTTCTCTAATCCATTAAACCATCACTGGTGTGGTGTAACCTGCAGTACATTAGATTTTCCCACGAACTGATTTGATCATGTTTTCCTCTCCACTATTTGCTGAAATGGCCCTTTTATTGTCTCCAGTGTGCAGTGAACACACGCTTGCTGTCGTCTGTGCGGGACACATTCTGCAGATCAGGACAAAAAGGTGTTGCCTGCCATGTCTTGTCGATCCGACCAACGTTTGGTCTTTGAAATCATTTCTCTTCATGTAAAATGCTTTTCATTGTACAGAATTGCTCTGACGTTAATAACCAGGAATCTCCTTCAGTTACAAAAGAGCTGATTAGCAGCGGTCTATCTGTAAATGACACCGGCATCAGGCTAAAGATAAACGCTGAGATTGAAATCTTCTGAGAGAGATTTGACTGGTGCTGTGTCCTCTGATGCTTTAACTGTGCTTGACTGTGGCTGTGATGTTTGGGTGTGTCATTATTAATAATCACACTGAAAACTCAGCGTCCTGTATCTTTCACAGTCTCGAGACACAGTTTAGATCAAACGTTCCCTGAGGACGAGGATTGATGACTGTGATTCTTTGTTCCAGGGATGTGATGTCGTTTGCGCCATTTCTGAAATTGCAGGTTGTGGTTTAATGTTGTCCATCACACACTGAATTTTAAAGCTGTTGTCCCTGCAGCTGTGTTTGATGTACTTAAAAACAGCTTTAATGACTATGATTCCCTTTAATCACATTCATCACATTGCCGTTGATTCACAAACAAATGCTGCCAAATAAACAAATCACAGTTTGAGAGACGAGAGGAGAATTGTGTCGGATATTGTGTTCTGTGTTCATGTGAGCTGCTGCCATTTTGTATTTCAGACACAGCACACTGGTCACTCCGCCCCTAATGTAGCCTAGCGTGTCATTTCATACATGTAGTGATACTACATTCTATAATAAAATAGAATTGAATAATACCTCATTAACTTTTACTGCTTACTTTAGCTAATCAGTTAAGTAAAATGTTGCAGCTGTGTTTGGCTTTAATAACAGTATTTGGTCATAAATATTTAGTTGAGCATCATTTTCTAGGTGTTTCGTGTCACAGATGTAAATTTGTGGCGATGAGTTCTTGCGCATCGCATTCAAGCTTCTCCGTTACATTCGCTCTACTCGTTGAGGGCGAGCGGGTTCCCATGGCAACACATCCCTCCTTCATCTCACCACCTGTTGAGCGCAGAAATGAAAAGATTTATGCAACTGGAGGTGGAGAGACATTTAGTGGCAGCTGTCTGATTATGTCTCGGGTCAAAAGATCGGACTGTTAAAGTCTGAATCATTAGATGATGTATAAATTGAGCGTTGGGTTGGGTTGCTAGGGCGGAGTAAAAACAATCACCTTATTTTTGTCCAGGATAATGTCTAAGTGAGGGATTTGTGTGATGTAATCAGACAAAGAATAAAGATAAAATCTATTAGCCTCTCTCTCCTCATTATCATCTAACAGATGAGACATCATTATTGTGTCGATGGAGCTGATCTGAATTTTCCACTCCACTGTATTCATTTACTCTGAATCCCTCTGCATTTAAATGTGTTATTTTTTTCAACTATTAAAACTTGAGGACTGATGACTGGTTGCAGTCGGCATTGTCAGAACGTTTGCGAGGGTACGAGAGCAGTTTAATAATCAGACAGAATCCCACAGAGTTACATTCATTTTCCTGAAGTCTCTAGAAACCACACAGAACAGAATGTAACCATTAAACCATCACAATATGTTTAAAATGTTTGTTTTATATTAGGTTTCACAATGAACATGTTTATTCTCATTTATTTAAAACCTCCAATCTGTAACTTTTGCCTCTCTGTCGCCATCTGTGTTTGAACCATAAAACTGCAGGTTACTCGGTGTACTTTTCATTTTGTGTTGAAGTCAAATGAAGCCAAACTGACATTTCCCAGGAAATCAGACCCGACACCTCACATTATAAATCACTGTTATAAACTGTTGTGAATCAGGGTGAGGTTAGGAGATTGAATTGAACACTGATCTGTTATGTACTCAATAACAGCTTTTTGTTGCAGCTTTAATGCCAATAAGCACAATAAATAAACCTGTTATTCCCATAAATTCAATATTCTAGGAAACTCATAGGATTTGTATGTAAACAAGTGGTTTATACTTGAAAGTGTTTGTGCTTTAGCTGTCTTTTGTCTTTAAAATGTTGAAGATTACATCATTTTGTTAAACAATATTAAAAAGTGTTGTTGGACTTGACCTTTTAACCTTTTACCCAAACAGGAAATGACATAAGATGAAAGTTCTTCAGGTATTTTTAACAGTGGCTTTCACACTAGTAGTTTCACACAACAAGGTCCACTTGTACCTCCCACAGTTTCTGTCCGGCCGGCATCAGAAAAATATCTGATGTGCAGACGAATTGTCACTGCTCATCGATGTCTCTTCCCTTCACTGTCTGAAGAGTTTCACAAACACACTCTGGCATCTTGCCTGTGTCCTGGGGCCACACATTTCTCCCACCCTGGCCACCAAATAACAAGCCCCAAATTCTGGAACCTGCTCCATCACCCCATCCTCCCCTTTCAGGGTTGTATTGGGGTGTCCAAAAGAAAAGGGGTAACCAAGTATTATGTAACAAGATTTCACCATTTGAGAGAAAGGGGGAAACACAAGGGCCCTTTTGTGTCTCTTCAGGCTGCACTCTGCCCGGGGCCCCAGTTTTGCACTTCTGTACTGGGTTCTGTCTGGGAGGACTGTTCTCTGGTTTGGAGTTTGGAAAGCAGACACGTCTCTAAATGCAGGTATACAATTTCCAAACTCCGGGTGATAATTAAGTTACCGGCGAGTATCTGTGACTTGTGTTTGCTAATGGTTGAAAATCGATGCGCGTTAACTGTTATCTCTCATGAATGTTAGGCCTTCCACACCACAGTTTGGTTTCCAGTCATAGTTAGATTAACACATTCGCTCTGAATGAGTCACTCAGAAACATCATGATGCAGTTTTCCAGATACCCGATTCACATCCTTACTGCACTCAAACGAGAGTGGTCATTTGTTATTTTCATCTGAATTTTATCTCACACTATAAGGTTGATGTTGTTTTTCTGTGTAAGTCTGACTGTATCAGTTGTCGCACAACATTAAAATCAACACAGCGTTCATGTTTTGTCTGTGCACATGTTGTTAAACACTTATCAGAAGCTATAGATGTGTCATGAGAAACAACTTTGATATTTGTTTGTTCTCTTTGAGTTGTTGGACATGTTTAATCATTATTAATTTATCTACACTGAAAAGATTCACTAAGAGCAGAAAAGCACTTTTTTTTCAGTTTTATTTGTTGTTTGTTACAGTCGGTGTGCTTTGATACACAGATAATGGCAAACATTCCTCACCTAATCTAATTGCTCTGACAGGCCGTGCTCTGATTTTTGCCCCAAAGGGTTTTCCAAGAGTCTGTTCTGTTTTTAACTGTCTTGCTGGTTGCATGCAATCTTCTTTATGACATGTCACCTGCCCTTTAATTGTGTGTGGTGTGTTTGTTTCTGAGATGTGATTTTGCATCTGTTTTCCAGACATATTCATCTCTCATGGCTGCGGGTTCAAATGCAGAATTCATGTGTTATCACAACAACACTTTTTGGGATTCATCCTTCTCAGATTTGTCATATAAATATCGCACTAGTGATTCACGCCACTAATAAAACCCAGAGCAAGCACATCTGGCCTTTTTTGGGAACCTTTCTCTGATGGAGGCACTCCAAAGATGCCAAAAGAGACGCCAGACAGCTTTAGTCTCCGCTGTCACGCGCAACGTCTCAGGCCACGTTTGTTCTCCTCAGCAGAAACACAGACATGTTCTCGAGATGATGTTCTGACAATACTGCAGGTTCACCGTCAGATAACGATACAGGAGAACAAACACAATCTTTGGTGCTTTAGGCAGAAACCATCATGTTCGTTTGCTTACATCCGTGTGTTCTGGCTACCAGGAAAATGACCATTCCAGAAATACACACAGTTTTCCGTGTAGCAGAGACCACAACGCATATTTTTAAGCTTTTATTTCCCAAGTATCTCTCTTCATATCCAGATGCTGTTAAAATATTTTATTATGAAATGTCACAAACGTTTTAGTTTGCTTGGAATTAATTAAATGGAACATTTGAGATGGAACAACAGGGTCATTTATCCGGGAAAACTTTATCCAAGATAATTTACATTTAATGGTGTATTGACTTCCATGAGGCAAATAACTGCTTGTTCCCAGCTAAACGTTTTAGTTTTCCTAATATTTCCAAGTAACAAAAACATTAAATGATGCTAATTTTAATGTTCTACGAACATTCAAATTGTCCAGTTTTTGGAAGTTGTGTTAAAATTTTGCTGGTTATAAGAACAATATTCTAACATTTTTCTAATTCTGTAACATTTTTAAAATGTTCCACTAACAACTCAAAAATAACATTTTGATAAATAATGTTAAAAATGTTCTACTAACGTTACTGCAAGAACTCATTTTATAACTTTTAAAGAACCTTTAAGAGGCATTGGAAGACCTAGCACTGAGAGGGAGAGAAATGATGAAGTGTTTTGTTTGTGTTTGGTTGGATGTAGTGTTTTGTGTTTTAACTGTAATCTGCTTCCTTCAGCAGGTGTCTCTGTGCTGGGAAATGAAACAGAAGTGGATTTGGCTGTTAACACGACCTCCTCGCCTCCTGAGGGTGATCAAGAGAAGACACAGGAAGTGTCCCGGTCCACCAGCGCTACGCTTCTGACTCTTCTCACTGGGCGAAAGCACAGAGAAGAAGATGGGGGGAGTGGTATGCTGGAGGAGGTCTTCACACCAACTCCTGCTAGCCATGAGGTTGCTGCCACCACCAACACCATCACCTCAGAGGCCCCGGAGATCAGCCGTGACTCTGCAGAGACCGATCACTTGCTGCCCCATTCCTTTATGGAGGAAGAGGAGCATGAGGAGGAAGAGGACGCGAGGCTGCCCGTGTCTACCCATCCGCCGTGGCAGGATGCTAAAGGAGACGAGGAGACCACTGTGTTTGACCTCGATCATAAAGTGTCTTCTACAATTCCTTCCACTACATCTCCTCCCCCCTCTGATGTCACTGTCGATTTCTTAGACTCTGGTTCCCGCCGCAAGAACCTCGACCCGCCGTCCGTCTCCCCTCATGAGCTGCAGGGTCGTGACCCCACCTCCTGGGCCATGCCGGACAATTACGACTACATGACGCCCTACGACGAGAGCGTGTCCCCCACTACTGAAGATTACCCTTACGTCAGTACTACTGAAACCTACGAAGACGACGTTTTCACCACCGCCACAACCTCCAAGCCCCTCCCCCCAAAAATTGTCAACCCTGATAACACGCTGATCAGAGTGGCCACTGCGGAGGAGAAGCCCCGCGTCCCGCCCAGCGTCGGCACCTCCGGTAACGGCTGTCGGCAGGGCTTTATCCGTACCAACGGCACCTGCAGGTCCCCATGTGACCTACAGCCAAACTACTGCTTCAACGGCGGCCAGTGTTTCAGTCTGGACGGGACTCAGGTTTTCTGCAGGTGAGTGTTTAGATAAACAAAGAAAGAAAATGCTAGAAAAAATCCCTCAGACTGAGTGATAATATACAACTCAAATTATTTTTAAGTTTCATATTTTTGTCTTGTTTTCTAGTACAAATAGCTGGTTGTCTTTAAAATAAGACAAATATACTAGTGACATAATGACATAAGATATTTAATATTGTTTGAGAGAAAGTTTATGCTTGAAGAAAAAATGCTATATGCAGAAACAGGGTACGAAAAAACTTCTTTCACACATTTTTTGCACCTGATTAGCAAAAATGTTTTTTATCTTGTTATCAGGATAAATCTGATTTAATGTAGTATGATTTTTATTTTAAACAAGGCATTTGTTTAAAGTATATTTTTAGATGCTAAAAATATACTTTAAAGACGACAAAAATGCTTGCCTTGAAATTTTTCGCAGTGCAGATATTGAGGGTCATTAGCAACCACCCAAGAAACCAAGCAAACACTTATCAGTGCTCTGACAACTGCCCGGAACACCCTAGCAACAGCATAACAGCTTTCTCAAAACAGCTACAACATCTTAGCAATCACATAGTTACCCACAACTAGCATCATGGTAGCGACTTTTAAATACTCAAGTGTGGCTCAGATTTTCAGAAAATGTAAAAATCTAGTTAAAAATTGGATAGAAACAGAAAATGTTGTATTTGGTGAACAAGGAAACTTGAACGAGGACCATCTAAGTGCGGCAGAACAGAAAGCAGCAAATGTTTTCCTAGATTCTTTATGAGAGAAGTTTATTAGGTAACTTCCCTCTAGTTGCCAGATTAGTTTCAGCTGTTTTATTCAAACATGTGACCCACATGTGCACTAGCTGACGTGTCTGGAGCCTGGTTTGTCTTCATGTATCTTCCATTACGCCTGCAATACTCTCTCTCTTTTACAAGAAAACATTATTAAGACGTGTAATAACCAATGACAATGACAATAACCTCAGAAATCCACCAACCTCACTGTCACCGCAGCTGTATTAAACATCACAGCAAACAGACCGTCAGTAACCGCTGGTCAGAGTGACTCGTCAGTAACGGACCGTCAGTAACCACTGGTGAGAGTGACTC
>JAZGTJ010006521.1:1702-24730 GCA_036877575.1 Botia almorhae | reverse complement strand
AATACCAACTGCGCCCTGCTTCAGCCATTTAAGCATCATCCTTTGACTCTAGAAAGAGGCAAGGCTCTTCTGTAGTGAAGGTGCTATTTAGCACACACCTCCACATCATCTAAATGCAGAGCCATGCTAAAAAGTGTAGCACACTAATACACAATGTTTCCCAGGGTAGTGTTAGCACACTATCCAAGCGTGCCACTGGGCCAACTGCATAAAGGCTCTGGCATACTCTACCCATGTCCTGCTGTAGGGAGGGCAGAGGGCAATAGCAAAATAAAGCTGCTACTCTGCACACAACCCATATTAAACAAAAATTCTGAGGGGAACTTGAAAATGGTTGGCCCCAGCCACCCGGAACTAATGTCCTCTGTTCTCTTCTTGAGGGTCGAAAGCGAAGGACCCTCTGTCAATAGGGTGCTACTTTATTCAGAACCCCTGGGGACCTGCGTTCCATAGGGGAACTAGTAAGGACTACTTACTAGGGATACTCCACACTCACCCCAGAATGAAAAATGCAAAGGAAGTTAGCACAGAGCTGCAGCCACTCGAGACCATTGATAAGAAGGAAGTGAACTACTTCCTTGCTCTTGTACAAGCCTCAGCCTGCCTACCCTTGGCTCCTTTCCTCCTTTTCCAGCATTGCGCCACTCCTGTAGTCTTTCCCATGAGGGCGGAGGAGCATGGGTGGCGACACTCTGCCTCTGTCCCTCAGACACAGTGGGCCAGGCTTATAGCAGTGATCGTGTGTTTAATGGCCTGGATACCTAAATCTGTAGACTGGGTGCAACTTAACCAATACATCAGGGGAAAGTCCTTCCCCCTGATCCAAGTCGTTTAGAAGGTCAGCTTGGTATGCTTGTAATGCAGTAATTGTAAGCTGCGTTTGGCAGAGCTGGAGCCTGTAGAGACAAAGACCTGGACCCTGAGAGATCACTTGCAAGTGTCTCATCAACAGGAGGCATCCCTGCATGCCTATGCTCTCTTATTCCTTTCACATTCATGTAAATCTCTTGTGATTGCGGTTAAAAATGAAGAAGCATATCTCCTTCCAAGATCTCTCCACCTCAGTGAAGACTGAGGAGAAACATCAGGCCATGAGCAATTGTTGGCTTCTCATTCTTGTCTGCGAGACATGACATGCAACAGCTCCTCAAATGCAGGGTAGGCAGGTTGGAAAAGTTCACCTATGATCTCTCCTCCCCAGCCACATCCTGTGTATCTTTGCTTGCTGGCTGCAGGGTGATCAGAAAATGCAGACGAGAGCTCGAAAGGAAACTCAGGAATTACAAAAATAGGGACACTGTGAATTCTCAAACTGCCTTAATATCATGGATTGGGAACTCTGGTTAGAGTTGTTTGATGCGAAGGATATATTAGTAGTGTTTAAAGTTCTGTTATATTAGTCAAGTTACAGAATTCCTTGTGGATCTTCATATTGAATCAGAAAGTCATCCTTAATTAAAGATTTCCTTGGAGAATTCTTTTCAAGTGTTCAACTGAAATAATATTTTCAGGAAATATCCAACCTCCTGATATTATCAGCAGTCAACACAACACGTGGTCACATATTCTGTAAATATAAGAATGTTATAGTTTAAGATCAGAGAACATCAGGTAGGGAGCAGAGCTTAAAGTTTGTACCAACATATTAAACATGACTTAAAGATGGCATAGTTCATCCACCTTGTATCATTCCAAATCTTTGTGGCTTTCATGTGCAGTGGAAACAAAACTTTGATGAACATCACTGTCTGTCCTAAAGGTTACAAAAGTATCATAAGACTACTAAAAACGTTCTGGAATATGAAGCACAATTATGGAATACTCCTTAGACTTCTGGGACTTTTTGAATCTTTTAAATGAGCTACATTCCATTACACAGAAAAAAATCAGACTGTGATATTCCTTTAAAATGCCTGTACTATTATCTGCATAAAGAAGTCATGGTTAACAAGGACAGAAGGATGAGCAACTTTTATTTTACATTTTATATAAGTTATATTTTATAGTGTTTTCACCTTACACAAGCAACGATGATAAGCGACTTAGACCACTAAAATAATGTGCCATCATAAGTTGATACTTAATTGCCAAGGCAGGGAATGTTTTTGAAATTATGGGAATAATTTAACACACTTCTAAAAATCTGTGCTTGGACTCAGATGTTTCCTTTGAGAAGTTGTCTGTGTTCAAGAATGTTCTGTTCTGTTCTAAAAGCACAGGGTAGCTTCTGAGAACTGAACTGACATGACAAACTTCACTATCTCTCTCCATTCAAATTTCCCAAACATAATGGACTGCAAGCATCTTGTTTTACTCCAGTCATTAATTTATTTACCAAAAGTAACAATAGCAAATGTTGTCCATTTTGTTAACAGTTTTCTTAAAGATAAAAAAATATAAAATTCTTTTATGAGTCATTCATTTTTATTATCAAGATATGGTTATGAAATTCCAGTTTATGGTATGTTTTATGTTGAATAAAATAAAAAAAGTATTCTACAGAGTATTCCTGATTTACATTTCACTGCTACTTATAAGACCAGCTGGATGGCAAAAACAATGCTAGTAGAACCTCAAAAGTAAGTGGAATCAAATTATAACTGTTGACCATGCCAAAAGATTTGAAAAGAAACATTTTAAATGAGGAAAAGAAAAGTGAAAGTGACATGTTTGTCAGACATAATAACCCATATCTGAAATGTGATCTCTGCATTTAACCCATCACTGGTAAGGAGTGAACATACACTGCAAGTCATGAACACACACCCAGAGCAGTGGGCAGCAATCAGGAGTTTGGTGTCTTGTTTAAGCACATTTCAGTTGCAACCTACCAACAATGAAATCGAACCAGCAACTTTCTGATTACAAGGCCCACTCTCTAACCAGTAGGCCACAACTGCCCCACTGAAATTGAAAAGAAGGGTTCAATTCTGGCTTAACCAGCAGAGGGATACAGTGAGAGTCAGGTTGCTTTCATCCTTTAAATTTTAAAGACAGCGGTTTAGAAGAACAAGGTCAAGCTGGGGACAACAAAGCTACAGACCAGTAGAAGGTGAAAATGACTCTCCACTAAACAAGATGACTCAATGAACTCAATCGAATGTCAGTCAAAAACCTACAAAAAGAATGTAAAAAGGCAGTTCGGGTGAATTGCATGGTGAGGACAGTTTGAAATAGGCTCCAAGAGGCAGGGCTGAAGTTGTGCAAAGCTAGAAAAGCCCTTAATCAATGAGAAGCAAAGAAGAGCCAGGCTGAGGTTTGCAAAAGACCATAAGGATTGGACTGTAGAGGACTAGAGTAAGGTCATCTTTTATGAGTCTCATTTTTAGCTTTTCCCACCACCTGGTCGTCTAATGGTTAGATGGATACCCGGAGAGGCCTACAAGCCACAGTGCAAGACACCATCACCATCTGGGTCTCCATCTGTGAAATCTGGTGGAGGATCTGTGATGAATTGAAGGTGCTTTAGCAAGGCTGGGATTGCCCAATTCTCATGGGCATGGGCCACTTATAATACTCCTTGAAAAACTTACCTTGGCAATTACCTGGGGTCTGTTTATTTTATCTCAGTTTAGGTTAGATTAGATTGTACTTTTTTATTTTTATTTTTTTTACATTTACATTTTTAGGCATTTGGCAGACGCTTTTATCCAAAGCGACTTACATTGCATTATACTACACATTGATCACTATACATTGAGTATGTGCAATCCCTGGTATTAAACCCATGACCTTGGCATTGTTAACGCCATGCTCTAACCACTGAGCTACAGAAAAACTACAGGAAAGCTTTATTGTTATTGTTGCAGAGAACAAGTACATAGCCAGTAAAATGCAGTTAGCATCTAAGTGCAATCATAGCATCAGAAGTGCAATCATAATAGTCATAATAGTCATTACAATTTAAGTCTTATATTAATTGGTGAAACGTGAAAGCCAAACAAAGAAAACATTAATATTTCTTATTTATTTTGGACAATATACAATTTCACATATTACACAGTGTTTATTAATAAATAGTAATATGACACGTTTGCTGGTGGTGATGCCATGAATAAGTCGTCCGACATTCCCTACTCTTGTCTTCTCTTATAAAATAACATCTTAATCTTAGAAAAACCTATATACAGTTCCCAACAAAGATATTGTTTAATGTAAAATATGTTGAAAATTAGCAGACAGGCTGTCGATTCATTAAACAATATGCTATTTCCTCAAAAAAGTAGTTTATGTAGCGTAGTGAAGTTTCTCCACTGACATCTATTTAAAAATAACAGCCTCTGGTCTCCTTTCAGTCTCCTTCCTGCAATACACATTCATTAGCCATGATTGCAGGCTTGCCTTTAAGTGGCTTTGGGAAGTTGGTCATTAGTTGGTCACACAGAACCCAGAAAAACATAACAGCGGCAATATTGTAATATTGTGCTATTGACAAGCCGACTGCAATGTTTGCATTTCGTTTTTTAGAGCCAATGCCCTTTATGTAAAGAGTGTTATCCCATAAACTTATCCCATAAACAGCTACTGCCTATGTTTTGTAAGACTGAAACAATTGCAAATGCTCCGGTACTAAAAAGCTGATGTAACCTCAACAGTTTGGGAACAGTTTAACTTTCAGCGGGTCTTTAAAATGATGAGCACACCATGAGAGAGTTTTCTGTTTGCTAACCCTCTCCAATCCCCTTTGAAACCCAATAAGGTGAACATGTTTTACTGCGCACAAACAGAATATGACAACCCAGGTCTAACTAACTAGATTGCTTAGTCTGCAAGCTTTGATGTCATACACCTTTGATGACATACAACAGTGTTTTTGCACAGTGTCACAGCGCCAACATTGATGTCATACACCAAGTCTGAGAAACACAAAATGTGTGACTGAGTTTATAAGTTTTTCTCCTGTGCTGGATAGCATCATAATTTAAAAATCTAGAAGGTATTTATACACCTAAATTGGCAATTTTCTCTTCCCGCCTCTTTTTTAAGCGCACACAGTATAACACTTTGATCTGACTTAAAATGACAACAGAGGACACAGGAGTGACTCAGCATTGAGGCTGTCTCAATGCACCTCATAAAAACCTAATACAATTTTACCTCATTAAAATTGTTTACAAATATCTTTTCAAAATTTGTGGAAATCACATACAACATCTTAAATGATAATGCAAAATTATATTAGAGTGCTTTTGCTACTCCTTTGAAATGTCCCTTAACAATAATTTTTTTGTTTTTTTCCCAACTGTCAGATATTATAGTGCTGATTGCCTCTGTTGCCGTGGTTTCAGCGGGTAGCCAGAGCAACATCTTTGCAACATCTGCACTGCGAAGCTTACGCTTTTTACAGATATTACGAATGGTACGCATGGACCGCCGTGGCGGCACTTGGAAGCTTCTAGGATCTGTAGTTTATGCACACAGCAAGGTAGGTTTGGTAGACTGTAAAACTGACTTGTAAAGTGAAATAACTTTAAAGACCTGTGTTTTTATTTTGTTATTAAATATATATAGTATTATTGCATTTATGGATCAGAAGATCTTTCAATGTCAAATAATGAATGAATATTAAAAAAACACATGTAATGTGACATCCCATTGTAATGTGAGACAGTCAAACCTAGACAACTAATCGAGTGTGAATATGTGTGTAGTTTGTAATATGGTGAAACATTTTGATTTGTTCCTATGTTTTTAGATATTTGTCACTGTTGTATGTTCCACTGGATGTTCTTAGCATCTACATCTTTGTTCAATAGGAATTGGTCACTGCCTGGTATATTGGGTTCCTTGTGCTCATCTTTTCTTCTTTTCTGGTCTATCTGGTTGAGAAAGAATTTAATAAAGACTTTGCCACCTACGCTGATGCATTGTGGTGGGGCACGGTGAGTCTCCACACCATTCATCTCTACATTATCATACAGACTCCTACCGAATAATAGACTGACCTATTAGCTAATTTTAATGTTTGTTTTATCACATCTGTGACATTACGTTTAATATAATGCAGTATTACTCAATAATTTTTCTAGATGTGCAACATTACTGGATTGCAGAAAATATAGGTTTCAGTTTAATACCTTGTTTGGGAATTGGAAACCCTTTCCATAAAGGTTATGCTCAGGCTTGTTAGATTCTATTTTCATGTAAATAAAAAAAGTCATTCTTTACCTCAAACAGACAAGTTCAATCCAGAAAGAAAAGATAAAGTCATATACATATAAAACATTGGATAAACATATATAGACAGAGCTCTCTTGCAAAATAACGCATACAGTTATTCAAATGCACTCTGGACATACGACAATGATACAGACTCCTACCGAATAATAGACTGACCTATGTAAAGTGAACTATGTGAAATAGTGAAGTTATCTCCTTGTGTGAATTATAGTAAACATCTTGGAAAATCTTTTATCAACCATCCTTCATCTTGCTAGTTTTGCAGTACACTTTTATGACAGGCAATGCAAAAAATACAAAAATAATAAGAATGTTTTTTTTTTTACTAATTTTGTTAGATAACACTCACTACTATTGGTTATGGAGATAAGACTCCTAAAACCTGGACTGGGCGAATGCTATCGGCTGGCTTTGCCCTCCTCGGGATCTCCTTCTTCACTCTGCCTGCGGTAAAACTGCCACATACAACACACTCTCATACATATCACTATGTTTATTTTACACCAGAGTTACACCAAGTTCATTAGATAACCATTTTTTATAAAGTTCATGGGAAAATGTATCAATTTCTACTTTAGCAAAAACTGTTCCTTTCTACCTTAATGGGGGCTGAAAAGGCTGAAGTTTCCAAAACTTTTGTTCGAGAGAATGTTCCAATAAAATATTTCGAATCAAGTATGGAATCTGGTATCATGATATTGTGTTTTCTTTTCTGTCAGTTACTCGACATTGTATCGATGATGACACTAGAGGTTTACTCTTGGGAGCCCCAAACCCCTCTGATGTTTATAATAAATTATAAAGAGTGAAATTGGCATGCCATTCTCTGCCCGATATTCGGGTATATAAGTAAGCTGGCGTGCATCATTCATTCAACTTTTTTTATTTTTTCTCAACTTTTTTTGTTATTCTGTATGTCCGAACACCTTAATATATTCTACTTCTCCTGCTGGATTTACAGTATAGATTAGCAATTGTTCACCTTGTCCCGTACTGAACCGAACCGATTTATTGCTCCCTCAGATGGTCATGATTGATGTTTTGAGTGTTTGGGTTTTGACCACATGCAGTCAGCTTTCATGCATGGGTCATGCTCTCAGTGCAAGAACGTTGTGGCAGGTTGCCTGCTTCCTTCAGAGGTGGTTGCTTTCTTCTCTGAGACCTCTACCTGTGGAACGAGGTAGCCACCTTATCCTGAAGGGAACGATCAAGGTCGTTCTATATGCCAGGATGAACAAGGGCTTATACAGCCCATACCTCATTGTGCCCAAAAAACGAGGGGGACTGCGACCAATCCTGGAGTGGGGTACTTTACAAACTTTCCTTCAAGATGCTAATGCAGAATTCTTTTATTTCATCCATATATCACCGAGATTAGCTCGCATCAATAGACCTGAAGGACCTGTACTTTCATGTGTTTATCCTCCCTTGACACAGACTGTCCCTGGGTCTTGCTTTTGAGGGGCGAGGGCACCAGTACAGGGAGAGGAGACCACCCACCGTGCCCTTTGGTACTCCCTGACCGAGGCTCCTCTTGGTGTGGATGCCCTGGCCCACAGTTGGCCATGGCACCTACACAAGTATGCGTTTCCCCCAGTGGGGTTAGGAAGGAGCAGCACCAGATGCTTATGGTTTGTCCGTACTGGCCCAATAAGGGCCCTCTCAATGAGGCAGTTGTACGCACTAAAGTGACGTTTTTTTGTGAACTGGTTTTCTTTACGTGGGGAAGGTCCAGAGGTGTAAGATGGCAGAGATGTGCTATTAATGTTTTGTTGTCCTTCTGTCTACCTCCACTATTAAGGTATTTGTGCTGGTGATTTCAGCCGGCCACAACTCTGTGAATGGTTGAACAGTGGGACAGCACAATCTTGTTATCAGGTTTCTCAGAGGAGTCAGGAGATTGAACCCTTCTAGGCCACACCTCATTTCTTCCTGGGATTTCTCAGTGGTCCTAACAGGCCTGTGAGAGGCCAATCTTAGCGTTTTATCATTTAAGGCGGCTTTTTTAGTGGAGCTCACATCTGTCAAGAGGGTGGGGAACCTTCAGGCACTCTTTGTCACTGTGACTGCCTGGAGTTCGGGCCTGGGTATTCTCATGTTATGATGAGACCCCAGCCAGGTTACATGCCCAAGTTTCCAACCACTTCCTTTCAGGACCAGGTGGTGAATTGCAGGCGCTCTCCTGTGGGGAGGAAGACCCTGTCCATGCTGTGTTCATAGACAGTATGTATGTATGCCTTACACCTATACTTGGAATGTGCAGAGAGCTTCAGACACTCTGGTGAACAGCTCTTTGTCTGCTTTGGAGGTCAGCAGAAAAGGAAGACTGTCTCTAAACAGAGGATAGCCCTTTGGATTGTGGAGGCCATTTATTTGGCCCAGCAATCATAGGCCCGCCATGCATACTGGGGATCAGTGCACACTCTGAGGGGAGTTGTGTCCTCACAGGTATTAAAAAGGGGCGCCTCACTGGCAGACATCTGTAGAGCTGCAGGCTGGGCTACACCCAACACCTTTGTGAGGTTTTACAATCCTTGTGTGGACCTGATTGTGACCTATGTTCTGCAGACTGATTATTTGGAAATTGAGAAGTTGAAACCCATGTGTATAGCCCTTTCCAGGTAAGTGTAAGTAAGTGTATTATCCACAGACAGGTTTCCCCTACAGTAACTCCTGTATCTTCTCCTCGGTGGAGTCCCTTTACTACAGTGGCTAGGCACCCCTGTGATAGGGTCCTCCCCAGTAGGATTCCATATGTGTACCTCCTTCCAGGTATGTCTGTATGTTGTATCTATCACATGGCACCTATCACTGATAGGATGCAGTCTCCACAGTGATCCACCCTTCTTAAAAGAGGGACACTAGGGACAAAAGGACAAAAGCCCCTGCATTTAAGCCACTATTGTAATGACCTTATATGGAGCAGGTCTAATGGGATGACTAGAGCTGCTGGTGCTTGAGACCCAGTAGCAGAATACCCTGACCCTCAACTCCATATGTGCAGGAAATAAAGTTGATTACATCGCAGTTGAGTTCCACAGTACACCTAGAAAAGTTGTCCTCTGTTTTGGAGAAAGCACACTTTTCCTGAGGCTCGGTCTTAAACCTAAAAATGAGCACCATAAATGAGTGAGAACATCTTGAAGTTGAACCGCTAACACATCAGACTGAGATCAAATTAGCCAGTGGTCAAAGTAATTAAGTCGATTTCCAGAGCAGATACAATGGAGTCGCAATGGACCTAGGGCTGCATCAATGCATTTTGTGAAGATGCAAGGTAATGACATAATGTTAAATTCAAGATAACTTAATCTAATGCATATTGTAATACTGAACCCTGTAACCTTTTGTATGTATGGGTAAAGGATGTATGACTTCATATGTCACCTGACCTCTTCATCTGCCAGAATAGAATTATTAATGATTGCACGTTTCAGATACCACCACATGAAAACTGCTTTCTCCATAGCGTCAGCTTCATGCCGCAGCTCTGAGTTCCCCTGAAAGGGAACCCAGGTACTTCATATAAACCAAAACTTTGCTGTTTGTAGCATGAGTTTGATACCATGGCCATTACTATGCTTAGATATTGTTGCAGGGCACTTCCCTTGCAATATTCAGATGAATTCATTCACATGAATTTTTCTGTGAGCTTAAACTTAAACATTTGTTTCCCAAAATTTAAAATGTTTAAGCACATATTTACAAAAGTAGTGACATGGTTCTACACTTGCATTGCAGGGTATTTTGGGTTCAGGCTTTGCCCTGAAGGTACAAGAACAGCACAGACAGAAGCACTTTGAAAAAAGAAGAAACCCTGCTGCCTGCCTTATACAGGTCAGACTCAATAGCCGTGAATCTCTCTTCACATTCTCCATTAGATTTGGAGATATTACACAATATATATGTACTATTACACAATATAGTGTAATATATATTATAAAGTAATGAATTTTGCGACACATAGAAAATGGTTTGACTCTGAGTTCTGTGTGATAATGATGCCTAGTTATTTATGTGAGTGTCATTTATGTATAAATGCACCACAGTGGTTTTTGTTGCTTGATAAATGTTTATAAGATGGCTAAGATTGCTTTTGGTCTTATCTAACAGAAAACTAAAAACTAGTTTTGATATGGGGAGATTTGGATTTGACACCCACAATTAAGACTCTAGTTCTGTAAACATTGTAAACGTCACTGTAAACATGACCCTTCTTGCACTATACTATACAAATGTGTCTATGTACACACAAAAACACTGCAAGATTTTGGGGTTAACACCCACTTTTTTTAAATGCTAGAGTGAAGTCTCTATGTTGTAATTTGATGATTGTTGTGTTGTGAAGTGTTTGACCTCCCTGCTGTAAACAAGCAACATGAGTACAAATTAGTTTTCTTAGACCAAAGTAATGTTAATAAACAGAGATGTTTAGGTGATTTTTTTAGTAAAGTGACATTTAGTAAATTGACTTTTAGTTGTTAAACATTATCAACGAGTTGTTCACTTCCTTTATGTACTGTAAACACTACACAAAGGTCATGTAAATACGGTTGATTGATTATTTGGATATAAATTTGGTTGCAGAATCCCCTTCCCAATCATAACTATGCTATGTGTGTCCAGGATTATACACTTGACAGTCACATTTACAGTAGCTGCAATGTGTATGTGGGCTATGTGGGTGTATATGCAGTTTTGTGTACCTTGCGTTTCTCCTCACTGGGTTTTATTCTCCCAAACCCTATATAAGGCTGCGTGGCGATATTACTCCACTGATGGTAATCAACCATACCTTAAGGCTACTTGGCGTCACTATGAATCTTCACTCCCTGTCTTAAGGCATGTATGGGTGCCTGCTCTGATTGAAAATATCTGTTGTTTTTTTTACTAATCTAAGCTTTTCCCCTTTTTTCCCCTTTTGTTTAACTTCTCTTTTTCCTCTATGGCCTTGTTTCTCTTTTACCTTTTCCTCTTCTTTCTTCATTTTCCGTTCTTTTGGTTTACATATTTTTGGCATGCAGTGTGTGTGGCGTAGTTATGCAGCTGATGAGAACTCAGTTTCCGTTGCTACCTGGAAACCTCATTTGAAGGCGTTGCATACCTGCAGTCCTGTAAAGTAGGTACAAACTCCTGGTAGCTGCTGTTCTGTTTCCTGTTCCTTGTACCTTCATTTGAACATCATTCATCTACTGCAGAGAGGATCCTTTAGCTTTCCCTCACTTGTTTGTTTAATTTATTTACCACGTAACATTTCTGAGCCTACCTCCCATGCATTACTTTTTACACACTCTTCGTTTTAACATTCAAATCAGTACATTTGCCTTTTTAATATAAATTTTGCATTTATCTGATGAAAATACAATCACAGCCATACAAAAGAATCAGTATAGTGCAGCATGTTTTGTTACAGACAACAGTGGATCTAATGTAGGTCTTACGATAATTGAAAACACCTGATTGCACTCATATGCTGAGTAAAATGGCAAAGCAAGCAGAAAATTATGTTCTCTCCATTTTGCAGTTATACTCACATTTTGTATTATAACAACCCAGCCTGTCATGAACTGAATATGTAGTAGTGCTGTTTCTTGGTAAATTTTAAAAGCAGTTAAAGTTAAATTTTCCGATTATTTGCCATTTGTCCTTATATTGAATATGTCCTTGTATAGAATAAAAAGCCATTTGTTAAAAGATTTTTTTCACACACAGCTGGATATACTTAAACTTACAAAGACTCTGTTGACTCTGCGTTGGCTTAAGCTTTTTAAATTTGCTTGCAATATCCTGTGCATATTTTGTCATGCATGGTTACACTAATGGATGCTTTTATATATACACTGTTTTGAAAGGGCTGTTGTGTTCTTTTCTGTTTCCACTGTGGCTTTTGTTGCATTAGTAAGCATGATGTATTTCATGATCACATGTAGTTTGCATATTATAGATTTTTTTATATTTGTAAACCTCTTACGTTTATATATTTCTGATTCCTACATCATGTACCTTCTAACACCAAAAGGAAGGATCAAGGAGAGTCAACAGCAAGGTTTGTATTGTGTTCTTCATGCTTATTTCATTTTTATAGTTTGATGTCATCAATAGATTTAATAGGCATATCATAACAATATGTCATGTCATTTCCGTTAATTTTTCCACAAGTTGTTTGTACTGTTTTCTACATAAAATCATCCTTTACAATGTAAAGAACATTATTTCAAAATATAACCTTGATATCTTTAATACAGACTAAGGTCATGTCAAAGATTGAAATCATAGTGAAATTAATTATTTAAACCAAACTCTGATGCTCCTAATCTCATCATTAAATTATAAGACCTTATGCTGGATTTTACAGACAGGCTTATATATTGTATTTGTGTGTAACTACAGTTATGAGTGCTCTTTGCAGTGGAGAATCACAAATGGCGGACTATTTTTCTTGCATCATTTGTAAAACCATACCTGTAATTGAGAAGGGAAATATCATATAAAATGAGCAAAATACAACTAAAGAGTAACTTAATCTTCTGTCCACTGCAGTAATTAACAAGAAACATGATGTGAGCACCACTGACTTTCATAAAGCTGAACTTTTCTCAACCTTGTTGCATCACTGGACAGTGAGATCATGTTGCTCTGTTGCTGCCAGTCACCGCTAGTTAGACTTTTTGACCAGCACAAAAATATTTCTGCAAAAATGTTTACTGCCAATGTTACTAAATGCACTTTAATTCTACCATAAAAACACTGGGCAAAGAGAAAATTAAATGTAATCTCATTACATTAGTCCCTACCTGTTTTGATGTTTTTTTTACTTACCAACAAATGTGATTATCGAGAGCATTGACTTCAATTAGACATTGAAAATAATAAAGACAAGAAAGTCAGTTTAAAGAGTGTGAATGACAATGTTACACAACAGCTACTAACGCATGGTGTCATCAGACCAGATAACAAAAGGAACAAAGGGAGGTGTGATTTATATAATTGAATTTAATTTTAGTGATTTATTTGTACTGCAGATAGTAGTACAGAAGTGTGGTCAATTTGAATAAAGCCAACCAAAATCATTATCTGTGATTATGAATTGTATTATGGAAGGTGCAAATAAAAAGAAATTGTCTCAGGTTACATATGCATTTCGGTTTCCTGAAACAGGTCATGGCTTGACATTATGGGGAATGTGCTTTAGGCATGGCTGAGTCTGAGCATGTGTAAAATCACGTCTGTTTATTACCACTGTTGCGGCCACCAAAAGAGACTAAGAGCTGAGAGGTCTTATGCCACTGGCTTGAGTGAATATATCCGCTCTGTGAATATAGTTCCTCCTGAAGCATCACCGGGTGACCAGCAGAAGCAGTGACCTTGGGGATATACACACGGACAAAATTGAGGGTACCCTTCCATTAAAGAAAGAAAAACCCACAGTGGTCACTGAAATAACTTGACAAAAGTAATGATTAATAAAAAGTTACTGAAAATTAACTAATGAGAATCAGACATTGCTTTTGAATTGTGGTTCAACAGAAGCTTTAAAAAAACAAACTAATGAAACTGGCCTGGACAGAAATGATGGTACCCCTAGAAAAGACTGAAAATAAATTGACTATAGGCACATTTTAAACTAAAGTGTGTCCTCTAATTATCATCACAGGTGTTTTCAAACTTGTAATTAGTCAGTCTGACTATTTAAAGGGCGAAAGGTAGTCACTGTGTGGTTTGGTATCATGGTGTGCACCACACTGAACATGGACCAAAGAAAGCTAAGGAAAGAGTTGTCTCAGGAGATTAGAAACAAAATTATAGACAAGCATCTAAATGGTAAAGGCTATAAGACCATTTCCAAGCAGATTGATGTTCCTGTGACTACAGTTGCACATGTTATTCTGAAGTTTAAGGTCCACGGACTGTAGCCAACCTCTCTGGACATGGTTGCAAGAGGAAAATTGATGACAAATCAAAGAGACGTGTAATACCAATGGTAACTTAAGTGTGGCAAAGGGTGTCTTGAATCTGTGTAGGGTACAATGAAATCTCAAGACTATCAAGCCATTCTGGAGCGAAATGTGCTGCCCAGTGTCAGAAAGCTTGGTCTCAGTCGCAGATTATGGGTCCTCCAACAGGATAAGGACCCAAAACACACAGCTAAAAACACCCAAGAATAGCAAAGAACAAAACATTGGACTGTTCTGAAGTGGCCTTCGATGAGCTCTGATTTGAATCCGATTAAACATTTGTGGAAAGAGCTGAAACCTTCAAACCAGAGACAGCTGGAGCAGTTTGCTTACGAGGAGTGGGCCAAAATACCTTTTGACAGGAGCAGAAGTCTCATGTTACAGAAGTTACAGAAATCCCTTGATTGCAGTGATTTCCTCAAAAGGTTGTGCAACAAAATATTAAGTTAAGGGTACCATTAATTTTGTCCAGGCCTGTTTCATTAGTTTGTTTTTTAATGCTTCTGTTGAACCACAATTCAAAAGCAATGTCTGATTCTAATTAGTTTATTTTCAGTAAAATTTCATTAATCATTACTTTTGTCAGTTTTAAGTTATTCCAGTGAACACAGTGGGTTTTTCTTTCTTTAATGGAAGGGTACCATCAATTTTGTCCATGTGTGTAGTCTGGTTTAGGTTGCAAAATGGTTTAAACAAAGCCAGGGGCAAAGTACAAACAAGCAGGGCTACAGAAAGAGCCTGTAAATCCCTGACTTTCTTAAGCGATATAATAAAAACAGCTAATAATAAATCAACTAATAATAAAAGCCACCTTAAGAGTCTGAAATTATCCAAAGCTTTATAGGCTGAAATGGAGCTGAAGATAAGTCACTTAAAACTACAGTAAGGTCCCAAGAAGGGAACCCAAAAGGCCTCTGGCACCACACAGAAAATGACTTACCAAAGGATGTCTCCCAATAGAGACTTCATTAACAGGTTCAAGGCTAGCAGAAACAGTGGCCACATAAACCTTGAGGGTAGCCAGTGCAAATCTCTGCAACTAACCCTGCAGAACTGCCACTTCAGGGCATACAATCTCCTTGTAGTTTTCCTGTAGCTCAGTTTGTAGAGCATTGCGTTAGCAGAGCAATTTTTGGGTTGTGGGTTAGATTCACAGGGAGCACACATACTGAGAAAATGTACAACTGGTTGGCCAGAATTGCACTACCAAGAGTAAACAAACTCGGTAGTCTGTGGTGTTGGTCTCTTATACCAGCAGAGATGAGTGCTTTCTAGCACTAATATCTTCTTTTTACCCTCACACTCAGACCTGAATAACGTGCAGACAAACAGACGTATTTTGCAGGTGCCTTTAAAAGGCTTGGTGACGTGCAACGCTATGTCACATTACCTTGACAAGGCTATAAATAGGCATGATGTTACATGTGTTAAGACTCAGTTGTGTCAAGTCATGACACACTGCCAAGTTCCCCTTTGAAAGGGCACCATCCTTTTTATGATCATTTTCAATTCCCAGAGAGAGGGAATTAAATATGCCGAAAATAACATAGAGGTGTATGGATACAATACATGTATGGTGTCCAATCAGTTGCATTCGTAAAACAGCTATCCATCCTTAATGACGCGCTACTCATCAATGACCAAGAGGTAATAACAGCATAATTTGCATAGTTGCTAATGTGACATTATTGAGAAAAAGTGGGTGACACTTTTCAATGACGCTCCTTTCACCTTAGTCTTGTTCAGTTGTCTGTCCTATCGTTTCTCTAAAATTGAGAGGATTATAATGTGTTTTCTTTTAAACTGGGAATAGATTAACATTTTTCATGCAGAAAATCTACCTTTTTGTATGTGCCTAAAGCACCACTCATTGCTTCTGTTTAAAATTAATTTTTATGATTGAGCCGACAAATACTTCAGCCAACAAAATACCTCTGAGCCAGAGTGTTGTTGACCATGTCCTATAATGTTAATAGCCACACATGAAGTAGATTTCCAAAAGCATGGTTTCATTATTTTTCTAAAAAACATGATATAGTCATGACAATGCCATTACTCACAAAACATAAGAATACCTTATTATGTTTGCAATTAAATGAAAAATTCTTAACCTTTCAAGTCATATTATAAATCAATTAAAATTGTAGAGGATTAATATTAAGTTTTGTTCACAAATGAAGCATTTTTCAACAAAGATGTAATTGTTTATAAACAAGTTCGCTCAAAATTAGTGTTAAAATATCAGTTCTCCACACCATTCACTAAATAAAGGAAACAAATATTGTTCCAAAAGGAAAATATCAATAATTAATTAGGATCAAATAAATGCTTTGGGGAAATCTTAATCAACGTAACACATTGATTTAACACTCTTATAGAGCTAGGATCAGCAGGATTAGGGACAGATTCATTTCATATCATGGTGATACAAACAAGACTTTATTAACTACACTGAACACCTGCTACTGTAACACACACACACACACACATACATAACACCTACAGTTTAGCTTTGGAAGAGGTTGAAGCATAGTAAAGATTAAAGTATGAAGGTATAAAAAATTCAGCAGATTAACAGCCTGAACAAACCGCCAGTTTCCTAATTCCAACACAACAAAGTGAAAGTGGGTTAATAATAGATAGTGTATCAGTATCTAAGACTAGATATGATACTTGCATGTTCTGCTCATTGAAAAAGTGTTCTAAAGCAGTTGAGGCCGTAACCTGGCACAAGCATAGAGGTCTGCTCAAGACTTCTTCTAGCTCAGCATCCTCATCCTGAAGAAAGTTCTTACAGGACTAAAAAGATGGATCTGTAGAAGATGACCGGTAGGACAAGGGGCAAGAGGCTAGAGGCTTGTGTTCTTGGATACTGGCTGTTAAACTGTGAGAATGTCACACCCTAAAGAGGTGTCATCCAAACAGAGGTTCTCCTCTCTAAGGGAAAGTTAACTGTCTTTGTCTTCTAACATGCTGTTTTGCATATGCAATTTTATTGGATGTCAACATTGAAACCTTCAGAAGTTTTAGAATGTTAATCTAAACCAAAATTATCAAAATATAACAGACATTAATGTTCAGAAAATCAAAAGTACAACTCATAGATACCAGATTAGTATATGAGTACAGATCAGATCAGATTATTATATGAGTACAGTTCCTGTAGCTCAGTTGGTAGAGCATTGTGTTAGCAGCGCAAAGGTTGTGGGTTTGATTCCCAAGGAGCACATGTACTGACAAAATGTATTGTAAGTACTATAAGTACATACGGTAAGTCACTTTGGATAAAAGCATCTTTCAAATACGTAAATGTAAAAACAGCTATGTAAAAAATAGCTAAGCCATTCTTTGACATGTTATACCTGAAAAGCCTAAACTTGAAGGCTATTTACAGTGTCACAGCACTGTATAGTGTCACCCCAGTATTCTGGGGGTTTGGCCCCTGCACTTTATGTATTCCATCCTTATGTATTCCATCCTGTTTTTTGGCATGCAGATGATTCTTCATACTTATCTCTCCTTTTATCTACTCTCAGTCAGAAACTGAGCTTTAAGGAACGGGTAAGAATGGCAAGCCCACGTGGACAGAGCATTAAAAACAGACAGACGTCTGTTACAGACCGACGTTCCCCTGGAGGCGAGATTGGTACTGATGGATCAAGCCCTGCCAAGGTCCAGAAAAGTTGGAGTTTTAATGACCGCACACGATTTAGACCCTCTCTCCGTCTCAAGAGCCAGTCAAGATCAACTCCTGAAGGTCAATAACTTATGGTTCTTATTGGAGGATCACTTTGAATTACATTTATATTTAGCATTTAGACTTTGATTTGTCATTGACAAAAATAGGAATTTAGTGTTGCTCATACTGTTTTTTTACCTGCCTATACTATGAAGTTAATGAATTAAATTCACAATTCAGGCACATCAAATACCTTGTTTGTTTTTTTGAGCAAACACATTACATGTAGCATTGTGACTGGTCAGGTTATGTAGGCATCTGATGTAATTAGCCCAAATGACCCAATGACAGTGAAATATTAAAGAGCTTATGGTAATTGTCATGGTAATGATGGTGATTTTAACAAGGATTGTTATAAAATGTCCCTCAGATTAAGGCCATTGTGCGTCCAAATAATTCTGTTTGGGTCCCAATGGCCATTGACTGAACTGCAATAATTTGTTTTTCATCATCATCACTCTATCCATATTTAATTTCGTTTTTATTTCCAGCAATTGATCAATGTGTAATCATGCTTATGGTGACATCATCACTTATACAATTTTTGTTTAGTGGATGAATAGGATTCAGGCAGTTTACATACAGGTAGTTTCCAACATATAATAAATATAATATATTAATATATTGTCACGGGTGAGGAATCACACGACAAGGTAGGCGGTTCAAAACTACCCCGGAGGGTGGATTTATTGAAGGGAAAGGTGCGTGTAGTGCGTGGGGGAAGCAGCCGGACTGGCTGCTGGTGCAGGTGCTGGCGCTGGTGCGGCTGGTGCGGCTCGTGCTCGGGGTTGTGTCCCTCCTGGCGACGTGAGTGTGCGGCGGTGGCTCGTGCTTTCAGTGGCTTCCGGCCACTCGCTGCTCTCGGCGGTTGCGGGGGACACGCAACGTATCTCCGGCTGGCGGCACTCCTAGGCTTCGCTCTCCGTCCAACCTTCCTTTGCATCCGATTCTCTAACTCACCTCCCCTCTGGGCGGAAGGCGGCGGCGTCTTAACGCCGCGGGGTGACGCGTCGCAGCTGTGCCCGGTTTGCCCGTGATGAGCTCGGGCAGGTGCGGCGCGTCCGTTGCCAGGGCGACGCTGACTGCCCCGGTGCGCCTCGTCACAATATTAATATAACAGATAACCAGTTCAGCAGCAAACATGCTCGATGCTGCATGAGGCTTGATGCTTTGGGGAACACGCTTCATGCATGCCCTAATTTGAACATTTGTAAAATCAGGCCTATTTATTGGCAGGTCATGTGATGTAGCATTCCGCACCACAAAGCTAAAAAAAGAAAGCAAACAAAAAAATGTATTTTAAAAAGTGTGTGCCACCCTGTCCATGCTATATCATGGCGGGTGACACACACGATATTTGTGTATTTTGTTTGAGAGTAGAGCATGCGAGATCAGCTCTTGAGAGAGTTGACAGCACGTGTGAATCGCTTCCACTAACAATGCTCCGCTCCAGCCTCACTCTCTTTAATTCAGATGGGAGCCAGGCAGCTGCACCTCACAGGTCGGGTCATGCTTCTGCTGAGGCAGAGCGAGAGCTGCACTCATGGGGTTCACAGCTTGATTTGGTGGAGGAGCAGCGGGGGACATGCTCTGCCTTTCTCACGCGCTCTTTGCCACATCCGGTGAACGCACAGTGGAAACTTCGGCTCACTTTATCTGCATGGCTGTTAAGTACATCAGACAGATTTTACAGAATTCAGTTTTGCTCCTGTCCTTCTCGCTTCAGTATTAGGAGAGCAGCACCTAGTGATGGCCAAACAGCTCAAGGCTCTGTTAGCGAAAGGGGCTATAGAACTGGTTCCCCCTCACATAAGGGGTCTGGGCGTTTACAGCCAATGTTTTATAGTTCCCAAGAAGGATGGGTGCGCTGCATCCAATTCTAGATCTGTGTCACTGGAACCAGTCTCTGAGGAGATACAGACTCAAAATATTAATGCTTAAGCAGATTGTGTGTCAAATTCAGCCTGAGGACTAGTTTGTCACGATAGATCTGTTAAATTATATAGACGACTGGCCAGCTCCCAAGAATTAGATACACAGCATCTAAATGTTGTGTTAGTGCACATGAAGTGCTTAGGGCTGAGATTTAGAAGAGCATGCTTTCTCCAGTTCAGAGAACTATTTTTCTAGGGGTAATTTGGGACTCCATTACGATGCAGACACAATCGTCTCCTGCATGTTTGGAGTCAATCTTTGATGCTGTGGGCAGTGTTTGGCTAGGCCAGCACCTAACAGTGCTTCAGATTCAGAGGCTGTTAGGACTCATGGCAGCAGCGGCCAACATGATTCCATTGGGCCTACTTCATATAAGACAAGAAAAGAAGAATGAGAAAAAGAAAAATTCGGTTTAATTTCAAAATTCATCCCCTGGTAAGGGTGGTCAGGGTTACACGCTGAAGGCTTTGTAACCTTTGGGCCTACTTCATATAAGACAAGAAAAAGAATGAGAAAAAGAAAAATGGGTTTCATCTCAAAATCCATCCCCTAAGGTTGGTAAAGGTTACGTGCTAAGGGCTTCATACCCTTTCCATGTGGCTCAGACCCCGGTTTCTCACCATGGGTACCACTATTGGCTCAGAAAAAATGGGTTTCATCTCAAAATTCACCTGCTAAGGGTGGTAAGGATTATGCGCCGAGGGCCTTGCACCCTTTCTATGTGGCTCAGACCCTGGTTTCTTACCTTGGATTCCACTCTGGGAGCATTAGGCTGTCGCAGGATTCTTTTGACGGATGCTTCGATTTGGTGGCTGATCCTGGTTCTCCACCCTTGACTTGAGGAGCAGCTACTGGCAAGTGGCATTGTTTCCAGAGTCTACTCCCAAAAACGCGTTCCGCAAAAATAAGGGACTCTGGCAGTTTAAGGTCCTTTCTTTCGGGCTTTGCAATGCTCCAGCCACATTTGAATGGGTTGAAAGTTTTGGAAGGAGTTCCTCGCTTTGAATGTCTTGTAAATTTGGATGATCTCCTAGTACATGAAGAGTCATTTGAATAAGCATTTGATGCTGTCCGGTGCTGGGAAGAGTGGTGACGGCAGGGTTGAAACTGCATCCCAAAAAGTGCCACTTTATGAGGCTGGAGGTTGAGTTCCTTGTACACAAACTGGGGAGAGAAGGCATAGGCACACTGGAGGATAAGATCCACACTATCAGAGACTGGCCATCCCCTACAGACCGGAGACAATTAAAGATTTGTCTGGGGCTAGCCTCTTACTATAGGAGGTTTGTAAAGAGGTTCTCGTACATTGGGGGCCACTCTTCCCTCTCTAACAGAAAGACCATTTTTTTGTTTGGACTCATAAGTGCCAGAAGGCGTTCAATACCCTTAGGCAGGCACTGATTGAAGCTCCAGTCTTTGTTCCACCTGACACTGCTCTCACTGCCTTTTGTTTTAGATACAGATGCAAGCAATGTTGGCATTGGGGCAGTGTTATCGCAGGAAAGACCAGATGGAGAGAAGGTAGTGGCGTAGTTAAGCAGGGTCTTTAGTAAGAGTGAGAGGCGCTATTGCGTCACATCTGTGTCAAAAATCATCAACGTCCCTCCTGTGCTGGGCTCAGTAGAACCCCTAGCAAAGGTGGCGGAGTGAATGTCATTACAAATACGAAGAACACTCGTTCATGTGAGGTTGCTCACCAATGTTAAATTAGTAAGAAATCTAAACTTGTTCGAACTTGTAGTCTCATGTTTCCTTTAAGGAGGCGGGTGTTTAACAGGATGGAGCAGGGTTGGAGAGAGTGAGAGGGGATGTGTCGCTGGAGTTCTAAGTTGTAAAAGAACTAGTGTTGTGTTGTGAGAGAGCAACGAGTTATTGTTTCTGTTATGTATGGCGTGGGTTGTGGCCACAAGAGTAACCCTGCATTTCTTAAACGAGATTTTCGGATTGAGAAAGAACCTGCCTGGATTCTACTAGTAGTGCAACGCTACAATATTATTTAAGGAAACAATAGATTGAAGGAAAAGAGGACTTTATTATTTGAGGTTTGAGGTTCTAGGGATTTGATTTTAATTATCAATTGTTGAAATAAATAAATATATATAAACAGTGTTGATGTCTGTCCACTAAATGTGATCTACATTGTCTGATTCCTCTCTGTGGCCATGGCAAAGTGAATATTGACAACAATGACAATAATAAAGCAACAGTTACATTTAAATGTTTCCAACAAATAAATGAATTCACTTCTGTCAGCTTGCTGAACACATATTTTATTTGGATATTTTTACCATATGATGGCTGAGGCAGCAGTGAATGCCAGTGTGACTTTTTTCATGGTATTCAGATACATTGTGAGTAAAAACATAACATTTTCATGCAGTGCAGTAAAATAACTTCTCTTCCCTGTGAACGATACAGTGAAAAAAGGTTGGCTTGTGCTTTGAAACAAAGTTCATTCGGATTTTGGTTCAACTGGTTGTTGTTACGAAGCCGGGCTCCCGCGACTAGCGAGGAGCACAGACTTTTATTATGACTTTGGTTTACGTCCCTTGTGTTTTTTGTCACTTCCTGTTTTAGTTTAATCGTTTGCACCTGTGTCTGTTTGATTATTATGTGTATTTAAGTTCCTGGTTTGGTTAGTGTGGTCTTGGGTTATTGTTTGGTGTAGGAGTTATCGTTCGAGGTTTTCATTCATCTTTGTATTTTCTATCGTCTTGCGTGGTCTTTGAATTTACGCTCGTTTTGGATTACTCTTGTTTGGATTGCCCTTTTGGATACTGCTGCCTTGGATTTCTGTATTGTATGTTTATCGTTGTGGTTTGTCTTTTGCACTTCACTGCTGTCGCACATGTTGTCGCCCTTTTTGTTTTACAGTTGGTTTGTGTTTATTCCTGTGTTTATTATTTCATTAAATATTGTTTAAATATCGTTTAGTTTTTTGTGCCTTTTTGGACCTTTTGCTTTTTTTTTTTGGCCCTCCATTTTGTGGATTATGGCGTCTTGGCCGCGCCAAAATGGCAGATTCATGGAGGTTTATGTTAAGGACTTTCTCAAAGAAGTCTATGACCTTCCTATGGAGGATGTAATTATTATGACTATTTTTCGCTCAGGCTTGGATCCATTATTCAATGATTTTTTGGATCTGCCGAGGGACTTTGGTCAGAGCCGAACGGATCCGAGAATTGGAGTGGTGCAGACCCGGAGCCAGAGAGGTCCGGT
>JAZGTJ010006520.1:0-24734 GCA_036877575.1 Botia almorhae | reverse complement strand
GTGTGCCCCCCACCCCCGGCCTGCTGGATCAACATTCCCCTCAGACTTAGAAAAACACATCCCAGCTTCTCCTTAAATAGACTATTAAAAAGAAATTTCCCGCTGACAGCAGCGTGTCAGGCCAAGATTCCACATAATTTACCAGCAATCTGTCAATTTTATCAGCCTATTGATTTCAGCAGAGCACGCCGGCTGAAAGAGGACCTTTGTGTCTGCAGACAGGAACGGTTTGGAAATCACTTCATTCTCTACCGATGGACAGAACGCAACTGAGAGCTCTCGCTTCACGACGGTTTCTCCGAGTCTCTGGCCCGCCGCCCAGATGAGTGCCGAGCGTTTGCTGATTGATAACATTTTCGTCTATTCTGTGAAAACTATGACCAGAAACGCAATCTACACATACACGCAACACAGATGTCAAGATTTTCCTACAGAACTGTGGCAGAAACAAACTGGAGTACTCAAGATACGGTTATGTTCAAACATCTAATTAAAATACTGTTAAAATAATATGGAGTTGACAGTTTAAATAAAACTGTCAGCTGAACTGAAAGGAATTCCTGCTGTATTTTATTATGAATCTCATTCAAACATTTTTGAATTACAACGCTGAGGGAAAGTGAAGACGCATTTGGAATCAGGTATTTGCACGGAACACACTTACGGGCATAAAGTGTCTCTATTATATAACAAATATGTGCGCTAACTGTCCGAGCCAGTGGATCTCAACCCTTTGACTTTAAGGTCACGCCATTGTGCACAACAATATCTGAAGCCCTCCCCACTCACTCATTCTACCCAATAAAATATTCTACAGCTTGGTCATAACTAGAAAGATATGCATTGTTAGAAAAATAACTGAACACAAATAAATAACTTGATTTTCAGTTTAAAGTTCCGAAGAGGCTAGCGATAGCAAGCTAGCTTTGAAAGCGACAGAACGCATTGATTGGATGGGCATTTTATGGCCGTGTGCCTTCCAAAAATGACTATATGTGATATTTATGTAAAGTGCTTTGAAGACTTTTTAACAGCATAATAACAAATGTTTCTGAAAGGCACCTATCTTTGAGTTTTGCTTATTTTAAATGCTCTTTTGTCTTATTTTAAATTATTTTAAGCCACCTTGAGGCCCACTAATGGGCCCGGGCCCCCAGTTGAGAAACTATGATCTGCACGATAAACATTTACAGAACGTTTAAGAACGCTAATTACACACGAGCCAAGCACCTAGCACACATTTGGACACGGTCAGCTGTAGCGCTCACACAAACCTCCTCTCAACATTTACTGCGATACAGTGGTAATACAAGTGACATAGAGACTAAAACATGAACTCATTACAATTTACACAGAATTAAGATACGCTTTTAAATAGCTTCTCTCCTTTTAAACACACACAGGAATACATTCGTTCAGCGGTTGGTTCCAAATAGGTAACACGTTTGCTTCGCTATTTTCCAGAGAGGGAAGTTACTGGCGTGATTCTGATCTGGAAGGCACAGCGTGGGTGTGAGGTCTGTGGGACCAATGACTCCCGGTGGGATAGAGACCTCAAATCCTCCTCACCTTTCGGCAGGGGTACGAGAACACCACCCACATGCACTTTGGTCTAATCTGATAAATCTAAAGAATGCCTCGATCCAAGAAATCAGGAGAACAAAACCACCCTTTGTTTTTTAACAGCGCAGACGTTCCGTAAAATCCGTGCCTGTGTCTGCCGAAGAACAAAACATATTAATCATTTTTTTCCCTGAAATACTCAACCGAACAGCATGATGGAGGGAACGAGAAAAAAAAGCACATAACGTACAAGAACAAGAGCCACACAAGGTACGTTTAACAGGAACAGGAAAGGAGGAATATGACGAGGGGGCAAAGTTCCTGGTGTAATTCCTATAAATTTAAGAGTAACATTAAAATAAATCCCCTTAAAAAACTATCAGCATATATACATGTAATATGGCTTGTTTTCCACAGTGGAGCACAAGAGCAGAATGTTAAGAGATTGACCGCCTCCAGTCTCCATTCACTTTCATTGCATCTTTTTCTACAATGAAAGTGAATGGGGACTGGAGGCTGTCTGTAAATATTCTAAATTTTGCATTAATTCCTTTAACATTCTGCTTGATATCTCCTTTTGTGCTCCATTTTTGGGTGATCTGTCCCTTTAACATTACAGCTGGCCCAGTGTACTAGCCAAAAAGTCTTCATTTAAAGCTACGTTTGTTCGTTTTTACAAGCTGGCTTGGAGGAACATAAAGCAGTAAACCAAGTAAAGGTCTCAAGTCACTTAAGCCAAACCTAAACCTCTATGTGTGGAGGTAATTGTTTGGCGTACCACTCCACAGAAAGACAAGAAGCATTGAGTCTTCTAAAGGTCAAAGGTCGAGAGTTCAGACCTCAATTGGTGCTGGGCTGCCAAGGGTGAATGCATACGACCCCCCTGGTTCCTGTTTCATAAAATTATGTGATTTTGTTTCTGGAACGGAGAGCCAGGGCCTTCCCCTATGTCCGCTTGGAATGCTGAGGTCTGTGAAAGAAAGTGTGGGCCAGAAAAACAGTGTTGCTGAATTGCTCAGGGCACCCAGCAAGTTTGGCGTTTGGAGGACGCCCCTGCTCAGCACACTTATATATGGCCTGCAGTTCAAATTCATCTGAGCATAAATGCGAGCCTTTTTGCAGATAGAGCGTTTAGAGGGAGGCAGGAACGGTTATGATGGTTTCAAACCAAAATCTCTTCCTCCACAGAGGGTCCTGTAACCTTCCAGTGCCAATCTATGTGGAAAGCACAAATGGAAAGACAAAGAAAGATGATAATAGAAAATGAAAATAACAGCGGTATAGGAAGGCTGTTTCCCCCCAGCTGAGGGACACTGGGTCGTGATCGTGCTGTGCTCTTCCCAACTATAGGTCCAATGATACATGGAAAGGCAGCACAATGCTGTCAGTCCTTGTAAAGATAGGGTTGGAAAACGGGGTTCTTTCTTTAAATTACCCAACTAAGAGTCCAGAACTGCTAAAATTCATGCTTTTTTCTTTTTCAGCTGCCATCAGATTGACCACAATCATTCAAGATCGCATCTGGAAGTCATCAGAGCCGCACTTGGAAAAGCCCCAATCACGAAATTAAACTTCAGGATTACCAAAATTTAGAGAGCAAAGCAAATAAAAGTTTCACCTCCAGACGTGCATATCGCTTCTCATTTTCAACAGATTTCATCATATTTCCGAGAGGAGTGGGTGGCACGGAGCGCCGAAGGGGAAGGCTGGATTCCGTCTTAACTCCAGAGAAATCTGGACACCTTGACCGGCCGCATTACAGGTTGTGTTTGTTTAACTTTGCACAGGAAAGCAAACGGAGCTCTTCAGACGGCGTGGGCCGAAATCGCTCTCAAATCTCGGGGTGGAAATGACAAAGACAGTCATTACCTTTCAGAGCGAGACCTGAACACCTGAAGCAACTTAGACGTTTTAAACGCTAGACCGCAAAAGACCTCCAGAATGTGCAATTATTCTAACCTAATTTGCCACTCAAGGAAATCCCATTAAGTACAGTCATCAGATGCTCGCCCATGTCCTTTCGCCACAGCGTTGTAAATTCAACCACATATATGCAAATTCGAACCCGAGAAAAACTAGCAATTCTGACTGAATTCAAATAAAACGGCTGGCAGGCGACCGCTGAGGTTGGAGGAGGTTTTTGAAGGTAAACCAGAGTTGCTCGATTCAACGGAGGCAGCGACGTTTCCTGCACACATGACAGCCCTCAGTGGGTCACTGGACCGGAATCTGGAATCAGTCAGTCGATGCGATTAGCAGACGTGACCTCGATCCGCTACCTGTCACTAGAGCTTTACATTAGAGAACAGAGAGGGCCGTTCCCTGAAACCTCAAAAGAGGATCACTCAACCGTGGCTTACCGCATGCTGGAAATCAGAGTGCCTGTACACACAGAAAGCAGAAACAGTGCCCTCTATGGGAAAAGACTCAAAAGCAGTCATAATGTTTGACAAAACGAAACATGTCAATTGAAAGAAACTGATTCTCGCTTGATTTGATGAAATATGCTAGAATGTGCGCGCTGAGGTTAGATCTGTCAAAAAATGAAGCTAAAAAACAAGGTAGCTAATTCTATAACTGAACTGAATGGAATATGCCTCTGCTAACTGGAAATGTAACCTTCTATGGCTAGCACTCCTGTCTAGCACTGCTAGTCACCTGTCTATAAATTATAGGCCGATTTTAAGCGATCTTAATTTAATGAAACATCATCGAAATCCCGGAATCGATTCTTAATGTGTGTGCTTAAGAAGATGTGAATGTCTGCTAAATTTACATTTGACTAACTCATCGATACTGAAATCGAAACCCTATAAATAAGAATCAAATCGAATCACAAAATTGGTGGTATACTCAGCCCTAATAAATAAGGTTTATGAGGCCCACCTCATACCCTCAACATCCACATTTTCAGATGGTTCCTACGCCCCTGCTGACAACACAGGTACGATAGTTCATTTCACACAACCAGGTAAGTTTTGTTCATCACAAATGGCCTCTTTGTGCGCCACATCAGTCCTGATGCACACAGTTAAACCTCCTAGACTACAGTACAGGGTCTCAGGCTCACAAAGGCAAGCAGTAGCAAAATGTGTGGCCAGGAGCCAGAGCCCCTTTTCCCCTTAATTCCACAATGTGTCTTCATTCATCTCGTGGAGCACATGGAAAAGCCATTGCAGGGGAAAAGACCCTTCCTGCCGACTCCGAGTCGGACAGACGCAGCTCTCTCCTTTATTCCCCCTTCACTGCGCTAACAGGAAATAGGCAGTTATTACAAAGAGGGGACGTGAGGTTGAAAAACAAGAGGATTTAGAAGTCTGGAGTTTTATTTGTAGACAACTCGTGTTGAGAGCTGCGATGGGACAGAGGCAACCCAATCTGCCGTCTGGGGGGGGGGGGCTTAACATACACCAAATGGTGGTGGGACCACCACTGATCTGCTTCTGGGGTCCGAGTTCAGACCCAAGACGTCCTTCAAATAGGGCTGCATGAGGGGTTCGAGGGAAGACTGACAGTCCAATGACATTTTTAAATTCACTACGAGACGAATTAACAATAAAAAATAATGACAAACTACAAGGGTCCCCTGTAGACAGCTTCCATTTGAAAGACAGTAAAGAGAACAACATCCATTATATTTACCCTACAGTACATGCTTTGTAATTTAGTACAATCAGTGAATTGACTAACACCCTGTAAGTACTGGTGTGTTTATCCATCCCTTAGCTATGTTGATTTTAAAGGGAATAATTTTTAAGTTAACGCAGCTGACAGCGTGATTTGTTTTAGCATGCTAAGAATCATAAAGCAACTACTGCCTGCCACAATTTGCAAGCAATGCGCCAGTCAACGTAAAACTGACAACCTACAAAAATGAGGCATTCTAAAATAACGAGCTTTTTAATCACCCCAGAAAGAGCCATTACAAACAAAACATTTGTAATACGTTCACCGCATTCAACAACAAATTTCAAGACAGTTACTGTCAGATTTTCAAGCGTTTTGGTTGGTACATCAGATTCTTTCATCTTCTGAATTAATGAATTATGCACAGCACGACCCGAGACATTTATTAACGTTTATTAAAATAGAACAGCAAGCCACGGTCTCGAGGGACAGAGAACCTTGTAAAAAATGAAGCACTTTTACAAAATAAATAGTGGCAAAGCTCAACAGAACCGATGTGCTCCGAATGACTTTGAGGGGCATTAAAAAGTCACTTTGAGATGAGAGATCTACCCAAGAACAACAACACCTCAGCAAAACATTCCTGGTCGGAAGTCGATTGCCAAAAGCTGCTTTGGATGGCTTCTGTGTTTAGGTTGTGCAGCCTGGCAAATTACCCAGACCACATTGTGCCAGGGTTCAATGCTTTCCAATGAAGCGTGTAAATTAAAGAGCTGAAGAGGAATTCTTTAATGGATCTTCATGTAAATATGAGACTTTATAGAACAGGGAGTTGCATCAGTTTCCTANNNNCCCCACCCCACCTCTCAAAACAGCCCAATAGAGACATTACAGAACTGCGGTAAAGTCTGACAGGCGTACAGTATCAAATACTGCGGTTCAGACACGTCCAGCATTAGCAACAGGACGACGATCCTTTTCCTTTACATTGCACAACTAACCATATTCCCATCTACGGAACAATGAAGTCATCTCGCCTGCACATCCCACTAAATCCAAAGTCTGATGTTTCCTATCAATCCGTTCTGAATGTTGCTTTGGTGCATGTCACATTAACAACACAACATAATTACAAAACTCTCGAAGGCCACCTGTAGGCATCTTCTATTTCAAAGACAGTACCGAGTTGAGTAGTGTAGGTAAAAAACGCAGTATGCTTTGTGCTTTATATGATACTTCTGCATATTTACCTGCCGGGCATGTTAGAGACCATGTCTGACAGAGATCACCAAGAGCCCACAGCTGAAAGTCTAATGGGCCTCTGAAAACAAATGAAAGACTGACAGCATGCAAACCGAACATCACAACACATACAGGTGCAGTGACACCTGGCTACACCTGTGACGTGCCCTCACTGAGGGCTAACTAACAAACTCAACACAAATTAGCATCTCTGAGAAAGATTTCCATTTTTCCAGTTCCTTCCTAATTATATTAACAGCTTAATTTGGGACACAAAATGATGACAAAATTGTCGTCGTTTTGATACGTTTATCATTTGTTATAACACCAGCACACACTCCAGTTACAGATTTGTGAAAACCTGATGACCCGTGACATTCCAATGGACGATGTCACAAATTTGTTTACATTTGATTAGTGACCTTGAAATAGCACAGAAATTCAAATCTTTCTTCATGTTTATGTAACAACCGAACATCCAATTATTTGTCTGCATGAAAATAATCATTTTTCATGTGCTCTCGGACTGTCAAACCAAACGCTCGGTTACGTGTCGAGACTGAAGGTGTGAACAGATATTTATTTTTACCTCCTCATCTGACGTGTCCTGCTCATATTCATCCTCCAGAGAGGAAATCTTGAGGCCTCCATCACTCTGTGATGTCACACTCTTCTCAGCTTCCTCCTGTTCTGAAGCAAACTTCTTCTTCTTCTTCTTGTCTTTTGTACTTTTGTCGTCACTCTGTGAAAACAAACACAGAATCCTTCAGCTAAAACACATGTACATGTTTTATTCGAAAACATCATGAGAAAAATAGCAGGCCAGTAAACAAAACCTACAAAAACTTCACAAAACATGGTATATTTATATTTATATAATGTTAAAAAATATCTATTAACGTATTATGTGCGCGTGCACACTCACACATAACATTGTCTTTAACATTGTGTGTATATGTTTAAGTATTTTTATGACCATTAAACGTTTTGTTAATTTTTATGCAGATTAAGTATGTCCCTAATTCTCCTTATTATAATGAAGAAAAAATGAGATTATCAGTTAAAACACACATTTGACTTATATTTGTATTAGTAACAGTAAAATACGGACATGTTTTTGAGGGTAGAGAAGGAAAATCGCACCACTTCTCTGACCATTAAATTATTTCTGACACTAAAATGCATCCAAACGCATGTTTCAGAGACGCGGTTTATTTTACTTTGAGAACAAACTTCCTTCCTGTGATTTACAGGTGCGCTGTTGAAACGCAGTCACCAGAACCTCACATCCTGTGTGAGATGCGGGGACTACCGGCTGTTATTTAGCACAGCCCATCACTCAAGAGAAGGCCAAACGGAAAGGAAGAGCAGCCTCATCTCCCACGAGCCTCTGATGGGGCAGGTGAGGAACCTGTGCTGATTTACAGCTCCTCAACGTCCTGCTATCTCTTAGTCTGCAGAGCTAAGTCAAACGCTTCCTCCCCAAAGCCTAGTTAAGTCCACATCAAGACGGAGGAGCCCCGCGTTCCTGAATGCCTCGTGCGGCCCGAGGGACGGACGATTTTTCCGCTAACGCTGAAGATCTAAAAACAAGCTGAAACAGAGTTTTAGAAAGGGAGGGAGGGATGGGGGTGTTGCACCGGTTGTTCTGAGTCATTAAATTTTAGGCCTATTCAGGACGGGACCTGTCAGGATAAACAAGCAACGGTACGAATACACGCTTCTAAAAAACTATTTGCCAGCGGGCCGAAAACAATTATCTTTCATATTTCATGTTTAAAAATGCTATTATCTACAGTAGAACAGAAGCTGAACCTTTGTTCTGTTGTCGATCTTTATTTTAATATATTGTTATATATGTTTTATAACTTATATTTTAAATAAAGTTCTTATGGTTGCTGTCTACTTAAAGACTGGTATTTTCTACATGGGCTGGGATTTCACAGCTTTTCACAGACGGTCAAGGATCCGAACAAACTCGTTTCTGCTCGTGACTGCATGAGTCTGGTAATAAAAAACAAGGATGTGGGCGTAGAAAAATCGCTCTTTGATAGATGACTTGACCAGATGATGGTCAACCGGCCAAAACAGAAGAGCTCAGCGTAGATGCGATTTAACCCCCCCCCCCTTACATGGGGGAAAGCGTGGCACGATGCCATGGCGACCGCAAAACCGGCGTGGGCTGAAGATGTTGCAAACCCAAAGCACGAGTGTTCATACCCTGAAAATTACGAATGACATACGATCTATGAAACGCACAGAGAAATGAATGCACTGACAGGCTTTTGGAGCACACCTCCTCGCTTCAGCACATCCGTTTCGAGTCCACTCGAGTACCTCCAGCGGCCGCTCCACACGAACGTGTGCGCGAAGGAATAACGTGTTTTTAATGTCTGTTGGCGAACGGTCCCCGGTTCCGCTCGCAAGGCCTCAAGTCGCTCATTACACCGTTCGCTTCCTCTGAACCGCGGCTGAGTTATTGAGTGAGCTGCGGATGGAACAATCCGACGCCACTCGTCGCGAATCGCACCGATACTTAATTAAAACCACGGCTACTCAATTAAACCTCAGTGTCGACGGTGAGAGAAATGCCCCCCCGTAACCCCCGGTTGGCCGCTGTAAGACCCCTAAGAGCGCGTCACGCGTTTAGGTGATGGAAGTGGACCAGACGAGCCTGCAGCGCGCGCTGTGCGTGGGCGCGCATTAGCGAGAAAGTTTCGCGGTAAAACGAGCCCTCCCTCCCCCGTCCCGATGTCATCTACACCCCCGCAGCCGGCGTAAGCGGCCGCTGCTGGAACAGACACACGGCTGCAGGGGCGGCGAGGGTTCCCCGGGGACCCGTCACGTCTCCGGCAGCCGCATTAACTTCTGCCTGGCGTGCATCAGTCTGAACCATGATCCAACTCTCAGAAGACCAAAGAACAGAGGAAAAAGAGAGAAGGGGGCGGATTAAATGGCTGAGACAGGAACAATACGTCCCACGGTCTCCTGGCAACTCCAAACGGAGATTTCAAAGCTGGAAAGTCAGACAATAGCGATGGAGTGAATTGGGGCTCTCTGACCCTCAGCCAGACACTGCTGTTTATCTTGACAAATGAGAGCAGATAGATCTCAACCATGATTTTACACCAGCGATAGATTTTCGACACGAATAGTCAGCAGCTGAAAAATTAGTTTTAAATCAAACTTATCTGTAGCACTTGTTCTCGGATTCAAAGTCACCAACAATGCTGTCATTGGACCACATTTATCACTGAATATTGGTTGCATAAACACCTGTTTAACGATCTATGTTTTGATTAAATTGCATTAGCCTATATCACACATAAAATCCCTTTTGAAAACATTTCTGATGTATTAAAACAGACTTAAATGCGTAAAACAATCAAATGCGTTACTGGAACAAACATAAGACAATAAGCAATAATCTTGAAATTGCCTAGTCCTGGTAACCTAGTCTAACACTGTTTAGCAGGTTAATCTCAACCAGCTAAAAGACAAAGTAGACAGGAACTACGTCACAACACACACGTCATTTTGTGATTTTGTTAATGATAAAATACTCAAATATGACCCGTATGTCTCGGTACTCTGCTTCTGTGAGGTCATCCCATCAGTCCCTGACAACTGTTGAATTATGAGCTCACCAGAAGAGTAGAACCAGAAGTCTACAGGTAAATATTGACTCTCTCCTGTGCCAGTCACCTGGCATATATCATCATCATTCTATCTCTGACTACAGAGTCCAAATCGACTGTAATACAATGACAATCTCCTTCCCCGCCTCAGATGTCTTCTAATACACAAAATAAAGAGACTAGTGTCAAATAAATTGAGCAGAATGAAAAAAAAAACAAGCAGCCAGCGGCACATACACTATCAGTGACGCTCCACTAGGGGGCGGTACAGAGTGACGTTCAGCCACAACAGACAGAAGGTTTGGACACGTTAACTCATTATTATTATTTTCACGTTATATTTTTACACCTTATAATAAGAGTTATATAATCTTAAAAATTAACAATTAGATTTATGGGAATTACGTAGTAACCAAAACTGTTAAACGAAACTCTTTCACAAACTTAAGGTGCATCTTGGGACAAGATGCTTTTAAACAAACTTAAGGAGTTTTCAGATTTGCTGGACAATTTCTTTGCATGCATTTTCTTCAGTATCTGGTCTAATTTATCCATTAAAAATAATATTGTTCATAAAATACTAATGTTATGTTAGGCACAATTTATATTTATCTGCAAAACTAATTTTGACTATTTAAGTTTTGGAAAGATTTCTAAGATCATGACAAACAAACTACGTTCAGTGTGTCCAAATGTTTGACTGATGTTTATCTTTCCTCACATTCATGCAATTAATTATTCATAGACAATTTAAATAATACACGTTTTAAAATACTGTCTGAAAATGCAGTGCTTTAACTAACAGTAAGTCAGTAAAATGTAATACGGTTTGCAAAAACATATCAATAAAAATTCTAATGGAAATCAGAGCATCTGTAAAGAGAATTTTCAGCCCCCAGCTGACATCTGACCTGATCTGAGATCAGATACTGGAAAAGAACAGAACTGATGGAAACACTGGAACACAAAACAGCTCACTAACAAAAGAAATGTAAAAGTGAAAAACCCAAATTCTACACTTGTAAAAACAGCCAAGCTGAGGAACAGTATCGCTATAGAACAGCAGCTACGCTAGTTATTTTCCATCTGCTTTTTGGTTTGTACCAGAAAGTTACACCAGCTCCGGTTTGGAGTAAGTTATATATAAAGATTTCAGATGACCCATCGCTGTGAAGAGATGATGCCAACCCCTGAGAGGACTTCAGATAAAGTCAGCCCTGAATCCTCATACAAAACTGCAGAATTTTACATATATTGTAAACAATACAATTACAACAAGTAATAATTGTCTAAAAGTTACACTATTTCTGCTTTAATACACATATGACATCTGTAAAACTATCATTTTTAGTATCTTTGAACTGTACTGACTATTCTGGTCTTGTAACATAAACATGCGGTTTTTGTAAAGCTGTTTTGAAACAACATGTATTGTAAAAAGCACTATAAAATAAATACAAAATACGCAACAAGCTCAGTTGCTTCCTGGTTTTCGATTAATCAGCTTTCATTTCCTGTGAGCTGTCAGCTGTGGAGATGTTATTGTTGGTCGCTGGACATGAAAGTGTGAAAATCTGCTGGTTTGTGGAGTGTTGGTTTACAGTACCTGAGGTTTGGTGATATCCTCTGTGGACAGTTGAACTTCTGCTCCTCCACTGGACGTTTTATCTTCCTCCACATCAGCGCTCTTTTCTCCAGAACCATCATCTTCATTTTCCTCATCTTCCTCATCATCATCTCCTTCGTCATCGCTGTCACTCCCTGATTCTTCAAGTCCAGAGAAGACACTTTCTTCACTGTCTGAGAGATCTGAATGATCTTCATCATCATCTAGATGGCCATCTTTACTGTCCTTATCAAAGATGGGCAGCTGAGAAATGTGACATGAGACAGACATTACTGTGAGTTTGAGAGCATCAACAAACCATCATAAAACATGTTGACCAGAACAGAAGACGACAATGACCCGACATTCTTGTATTTAAAAACGCCTGGCCTGTATTTAACGCTAAGAACATTAAATCATCACATAAGATACTTTATTTATGAAAAACTTTGTAACCCTTCAGCCAACAGCTAAAGATTAATTTGATTAATCAACATTAAATTCAAACAGAAATTGTGATAATTCCTTAGGAATATTCCAACATCCTGTACTGTATTCTGTACTGTACACTGTATTGTATACACTGTACTGTACTGTACTGTACTGTACAGTGTACATTTCATATTACATGGTTTAGATTACATTGTTTATTACATGTTCGTTGCAAATAGTAATTTATACTTCCTCCAGCCCAGTCACGTGGCAATAAAACTGATTTTCTCCCCATGAGGTGGCAGAGAAAACAATCCCTAAAGCTAAAGTGAAGAACATACTAAAAGATGAATATTGTACATACAGAAATAACTAGATTTGAGAACAATGCACCTACTAGATCCAAAAGCAATTAATTTAGTCATACAATAACAGTACATACAGTTAGCTGTATAGCGGTGTCTGCCAAATGCATAAATGTTATGTAAATGTGTCCATGATGTGGGTATGGTGTTTGGGATAAGGTATGATAGGTAAATTAGTAAAATTGCGCACGGGCAGCAGAAAGATCGTTCGTTATCTAGTTATCGTAACCGTAGTAATATAGTTATGACCAAGTTATAACACATTTTCGATGTTAAAGGCAAACCGCGCACACACTACTTACAGTTGAGAATATAGTACACAAATTAGGCGACAAGACATTGTAAAAGCGAGTGTATTTATTACGCACTTCTGTCAGACAATGAGACACGAGCTATTAACAATATTAATACCAAATTAATAAAGAACGAACAGCAGAAGTCAACCCCACAGTACATAAACACACGTGTTAACATATATACTGTACTGCTGTACTTTAAAACTAACGTCTCGATTAAAAATGAAGTTATGTTTGTTCTAATACCTGTTCGTCTTCGTTCTCCTCGATATTCCTTCTCTTATTCTTTAATTTAGTCATTGTGCCGCTCTGCACCGGACGCATGCTTCTGCAATGACCACGTGCGTTTGAATTACGTCAGAGGTAAAGGGTCACAACGCAAAGCTTTGCGATTAATTTATTTTTTAATAAAAATATTGTTTCGATGTAACTATTTCAATTTTATCATAAATGTATACAATTAAATAAAAATGTTACTAAGACTGCGTATTTGGCAAAAGGTTAAAGTTCATGCGTAAATACGTAGACCTTTAAAACCTTTAGAAAACTCCAAATAAATAATTTTTGTTTTTAAACACATTAAAATATTACAATATTTAACTAACACAGTTAGTGTTTTAAAGTCTTTTAAACATACGTTTTATATTATTGAATTGAATATTACGGTATTCTGTTTTTTAGCATCACCGTGACGTCACCAAAGCGCGACGCCTCTCTGCGCTTCTTGTTTCTACGCACTTGTAACGATGTTCAATTAATGGAAATTTCCACTTCGCCAACAGCACCAAAAGCGTTCGTTCGGATTAATTTGAGCTCAAATATCGCGTTTAATACAAGATCCGTAACGTCAGCGGTAATAAACACAGTCGTAGTTGTGTATTTGAACGGGACATTCCGCGTTGGTGCAGAAACACGCTTGACTGTGCAACTTTGATCCTGATTAGCGAACCATTGAAGAGGTTTTGTTTTCACAACAAATAATCGCTCAGTCATCGCTGATGGAGTATCACAGTGTCGGACCTGGAGGGGTGATGGTCGCTGCTAATAATGTACCTGCGTTTCTCACGAAACTCTGGACGCTGGTGGAAGATCCAGATACAGACCAGTTAATCTGCTGGAGTCCTGTGAGTCTATGTTTGGGTCATAGGGGTTGATGGTGTCTGTAGTTCACAGATGTGGATTATAATTGCGTTTCCTTTTTTGCAGGGCCTAAACTATTGTAAAACACAAACATTACGTGTTTCGTGGGTTAGTTCAGACAGATCTGTCTTAAATTTTGAGTAATCTGTCATTAATTTACTTCAGGCTCATACCAGTATGTCACACAACAGACTGATAAGCAGGTGTAAGACACGGTATTACATGTAGATTCTACTTTTCTTGATCTTGATTGATTATTACCGTGTGTCTGAGTAGCATTATATTTAGATTGACATGTCATGAGCCGACGTAGGCCTTAACCAGCGGGTCTCAAAATAAACTTTAATCGGAAGAGGCAAGGCATTAAATTCTGTTTCCCTTGGCTTTAGATTAGTGTGTCGTAGTAGGTCTTAGAATTGACGTGTGTTTGATCTTAAGGGCGTCAGCTAGAGTTGAGGTTCATGTTTGGTTATTACCTCTATTCCAAAAAAAATCCCCCATCTAGCAAAGTTGTGGGTTGTCAATAGTCAATAGTTTTAGCTGAGTTTTGCACCTTTAAACTAGATTACTAGATTTTTGGGCTATTGGTAAACAACCTTTTCACCTGATTATTGATGCAGTACACATATTCTGTTTAGGATACGCTGTGAGATGTGCTGCAGTAATGTACTGTATTATGCTTACTGTAGTAATCCTTTCTGTGTTCAGAATGGAACCAGCTTCCATGTGTTTGACCAGGGTCGCTTCTCCAAAGAGGTTCTGCCGAAATACTTCAAGCACAATAATATGGCCAGCTTTGTTCGCCAGCTGAATATGTGTAAGTATGAGAACAGAATCAGATTCTCTTTTGTCAATGTTATGATCTTAATTTCACGACAGCCCAGATAATCTAATTGAACAATCATTAAATCTGATTAGTTAGACTAAATCGAATGCATGGAAATAAGCTTTAGGTTCTGAATAATGTTTACAACAAATGTTTGGATTGACATATGCAAATGTTTAGCTGTTGAGTAGAACCAGCTTTTCAGGGTGTTGTCCCATATGGAATGTAAAAGTCAACAAAATCATATAATATTAGGAATGGACATCCATTCTGGTTCTTTTTTGTAGGAAGAATGCAGTTAGCATTAAAATTATGTCAGCGTGTTTCTTACGCTTGTTTTTCCGTTCTGTCGTTAGATGGTTTCCGCAAAGTTGTTCACATCGAGCAGGGTGGCCTGGTGAAACCAGAGAAAGACGACACAGAATTCCAGCATCCGTATTTCATCCGTGGACAGGAACGTCTCCTGGAGAATATTAAAAGGAAGGTCACAACAGTAAGTAGAAGTGAATCTCGTCTCATTTATGTTGCTCCTAATACATCTAAACCCCTATTGTGAAGATCTATCTAAGAATATATGGGCAAAGCATCTGTGAGTGACCTCGGTAGATCTTGCGATGCTGGTTTTTGAATGATCTTCTGGTATTTAAGAGGGGCTTCATAAAAACAATCCATAGCAGCTTAGAGTAACTTACCTGCAGAGGGAGTCTGGGGTGATGTTATGATATCAGATCAGGGCTTTGGTCTCAGTAGCTCTGGGTTTGTGTTGGTTTCATGCTGCGGCTGTTGGTTTCTGAACCTGCAGCTTTTCTTCTGGTTACATGTACTTCAGGTATTTGCCAGATTTACGTTATCTTATAACACAATACATTTAATAAACATAATAAAGGGGGGTAACAAATAATCACTGCTTTCACACTGAACTGTAGCAGTGACTTTGCAACAGTAAATGCAGTGGAAGAACCTGATGTCTGTGTTTGCATGGTGCTATTACAATAGTCAGAACCAGTTTTTATACCGAATGGAGATAATCAGAATGTTCTACCTCGTTTGAAGGGCTTATCGAGTCACATGGGTTTTATTGATGTTGTCAAATCAGGTTTACGTTCTTGTAGATGCAAATAAAATTGGTCTTTTTCTGATGTCGGTGGAGAAACTGCAAAAATAAATCTAGACACGTGTGAAGCTGTGAACGACACTCTTTTTCCATCTGTGAAATTGTTTGCTTGCCGGTTCTGTGCAGGCCAGGTGGTAGTTAACCACATCACATAAAATCTTTTCTGGTCTTGTTTTTCCCTTTCCCCACTGGCTCTGTGACAGATTGAGATAATCTTTAGGTTTGAGGGACAGCCAGCTGGAGATGTTTGGATTAGAGGCTGAGGTCCTGGGGCACTTAATCTGGCGTCCCTCTGATTCTCGAGTTGCCACTTTCCATCCTCTTGATTTATAGTCTTTCCTCTGCAGTTGTGTCCAAACGTCCAGCTCGGACGGTAATCAGACCGTTTGCACATGCTTTCCACTACGTGAGGGTTCACAAACTGGTCATTTCAGACACCTCTTCCCTCTCCTGTTTCACACACACCCTCACTTCATATTTGACTTTGACGTTTTCATTGTGTCCATCTGCAGGTGTCCAACATTAAACAGGAGGATCTGAAGCTCAGCACTGAGGATATGTCTAAAATGATCACAGATGTCCAGTTCATGAAGGGCAAGCAGGAGACTATGGATTCCAAAATCATCACCCTCAAACAGTGAGTCACACAAAACTTGCTTTGCGCGCTTGCTTTTGTCACCATGACCAAAACTACTGACTTTCACTTCCTTTCTAGCACTCAGAACAACCTATTTTTGATATTTTCCTGAGAAGTTTTTTGTTGAACAAGCAGCGCAGAGCTCCTCCAGCATTTTGAACAGCAGTAACAATCAAATCATTTTTGTATTTTACACGTTAGAAGTTTAATAAAGGCCCCCTCTGGGTTTTTGTTGTCCTAGATGTATAAGACTTTCTTTTTTCGTCCGAACCCAACCGGCGTTAAATAATATCCTGGCTTCCCAGCTTTATAATGGCAGTGAATAGTGCCCGAGATTTTAAAGCTCTAAAAAGCGCATTTATCTATCATGAAAGTAATTCGTATGACTTCAGTAAGTTAATAAATATCTTCTGATGTGAAATTTGTTTATTAAACGTTCGATATGTCACATATCTATGTTCAAATATCATGGCACATTGATAACGACGAATCTCATTGGTTCTCGCGTGTCATGTGACTAGTCACCATAGGCATTATAACAAATACACATTATCGCTGATAAGAGAATTTTCATTTTGAGGTAATTTGTTTTTTAAACCTGCTGTACTGTACTATCATTAATGTACTTCGTGTTAGTCCATGTGAAGCATGTTGAAATTAAAGTGTAATGCTTGTGGGTTATTCTTTAAGTTAACCGGTCTACAGCAACAGCTAAGTAACTGCACTCTTTAACCCAGTTAGTCATCAGTCTAAAACAGACAAACAGGCTTATGGCAGTGTAATGACACTCAACAGCTGCTCTGAGCCTGTTGGAAGGCATTTCATTCGATTCATTCCCACGACACGCACTCATTCTCACAGCTGGACGAGTCTCTGTTCTGCTCGGCTCGGATAAGATGGTACACACAGGCAGAATTTTGCTGATGACCTCAGCGTAGAAGCCACGCCCCTCAATTATTCTCCAGTAACAGGAATCTATGTGAACATTACCGGTTAGGTTTGGTCTTGCGTTTTGATACCTGGTAAAGTACAAAGGGTCCAAAACTAGAAAAATGCTTCCATTTTCTATTTTATTTCCAAATTTCATGTATATTTACGTGTCCTGCAGAGCTTTGAAGTGTTTGTACTAGAGTGAAGAGATTTTAAATGGAGATTTGGGAAGATCTGGTCCCCATTACAGGAATCCACACCTGCCCCTGTAAAAGCCCCACACCATCTGTCGTGGGGTGCGGGGGGCGGGGGGCAGGAGACTGTCTCTTTAAGAGCCTCTTACCACAGGCTGCTTTTTAACAGACAAGCTGCTTCTCAGAACCTACATGAGGGAACATAGTAGTGGTGACCAGAAGAGGTCCTTCAACTCTGAGATCCAAACATGACATCATCAGTGACGACCTGTCAGTCACAGATACGTCATAACACTCATCTGTGATACAGTCGCTAAATATGTAAATAACATAAATCTGTATATTGTTTAAAATGTACAGATTCTTGTATGTTGTTGTTATGTAACAATAATATTTTGCAGTACCCCAGCAGGAGTTCTTATGGGATCTGATTTGCTTTTAAAAAAATCTCTTGTTGTGTCTTTGCTAATGAAGATATCTTGTGCTCTGTGATCTTGCGCTGGACTACCAAGCTGTTTGGCTGTATCTGTCAGCACACGCCCACAACACTCAGGGGTGGAGTTTGAGAATCACACCTCCCTAAAAATCTTTCGGTGTTTACTCATTTATAATAATAAATATGCTTATTATTGTCATCTGTTTTCTTGTGAATAAAATCCACAAAAAAGATTTCTGTTCTCCTGTCTCTCTCTCTCACTCACTCACTTACTCTCTTCTCTGTCTCGTACACAGAGAGAATGAAGCTCTGTGGAGGGAAGTTGCCAGTCTGAGACAGAAACACTCCCAGCAGCAAAAAGTCGTCAATAAGGTAAAATCAAAGGCAATTCACATTCAATTAAAAAAGAATGTCAATTAAAAAATGTCAATTAAACCTGAACTGTAGCAGGAAACCTGTCACCCAAAACTGGTTAATCCTGTTTCCACAGCTCATTCAGTTCCTGATCACCCTAGCTCGGTCCAACAGAGTCCTGGGAGTCAAGCGAAAGATGTACGTTTCAGAAACATAGAATGAAACGGTCTGAAGATTTAAATGGATGTTAAAAAGCGTCTGTTGTTTGTTTCTGTCATTGTCTCTTTCTCATCAGGCCGTTGATGTTGAATGACAGCACTTCCACACACTCTCTGCCCAAATACTCCAGGCAGTACTCACTAGAGTCTCCAGCTCTCTCTGTAAGCATCCGCAAACTATCCGCTCAGTTTAAAGCTGCAGTCCGAATTTTTTTCTGGTTAAAAATCAGTTGTTGAGCAAGTACACAGCAGTTCAGTGTTCAAAACAGTCTCCTTACATGAACCTTATTCGCAAAGATAAATTTATAATAATTGTTGTATGTAGTAAACATAAAGAAGTTCAGGCTACTACAGTGTGAGTGCTGAGGATGGTGGAGGGTTTGTAGTTTGTTCTGTATGCCAAACTGACATTTCCTGGGAAACTGGACCCTGCAGCTCAAATTATAAATCATTATTGTTAATTTACTGTAATTAATCAGAGTAAGGTAAGGTGACTGTTCGAACGCTGATCTGTTGTGCACTTGTGTTTTGTTCCTTTTTAAACCAATTGTGTATATTTATTATATATATGTGATATTCATGAAGATGATTGGTTTTTCCAGCCCTCCACTACAGCTTTCACAGGAACGGGGGTCTTCACCGATTCGCCGGTGATGACAGGACCAATAATCTCTGACATCACTGAACTCGCACAATCCAGCCCTGTGACCACAGAGGACTGGATTGAAGACAGGCAAGTGTGCCATGACTGAATCTCAGAGCCAGTGAGAACACATGCTGGCTATATTTCTTCTCAAACTTGTTTAAAGAACATATATATTCCCTTTTTTATATATATATATATATAATATATAAACTTTTTTCTGTCACAGAATAAGCCCATTGGTCCACATCAAGGAAGAGCCGTCTAGCCCCGCCCACAGTCCTGAGGTTGAGGAGGTGTGTCCTGTTGAAGTGGAAGTGGCGTCGAGCATACCTGTGGACACGCCCCTTTCCCCCACAACCTTCATCAACTCGATCTTACAGGAGAGCGAGCCTGTCACCAGCCTGACCCCGCCCCCCGCCGAGCAGAGGTGTTTGAGCGTCGCCTGCCTGGACAAGTGAGTGTGTGTTGTTACAGTTGTGAGCAAGCACCCGTTTCAGGGGAAACTAAGATGCCAAACCGCTTGTGCAGACCTTCATTGAGTAACAGATTATTTCCTTTAATTGGTGTGTTCGTATAGTGGCTTTAGCTTAAATGGATAGTTTGCCAGAAACGCACGTCATAGGTATCACCCTCGCGTTGCTCAATTCATGATCCCTTTCCTTGTGGAGCACAAAAGGTGAACCACACTAATGAAGTGAGTGAGCAGGTCCTCCTCGTTCTTCTGTGGTGTTGAGTGTGTGACATTTCGCTGTGTGCACAAAATGTCACGTGTAGGTACGTGCACTCCATAGCAAGAAGTGCCGTACGTTCCCCTAGAATGAAGCTCACCAGTGTGGCGGTTCTTTTAGAGTCTCTGTTTGTGTTCCATAAGAGAAGAGTGTGAGATGGATGAGCGATTAAAGACAAACAAAGACTTTCTCTTCCTGGTAAACTGTCCATTTACACACCAAAAGCAGATTTTTAACTGGGTAAAGCTAAGAAACTAATGTGTGGATTTAATGTTAAGTCATTGCTGTTCTTAACTAACTCAGCTGGACTTGTTTGTGGCATTTGGCTGCTTGAGTTAGTCTGGCAGACGGATATAGTGACCAGTATTAATATGACTTCCAGATATTCATGCAGGCCACGGCATTATTTTATAGTTCTGTGCGTCTCATTGCCCATATGGAACCGAGTTTAAAGGGCTTTCGTTTTTTATTTGCAAGAAATGTGTTAATGAGTAGCTGACTGTTCAAGCAATGAATCAAAGCTGTCTTCCACGCACAAAAAACTCAAAACAGCCCGTTTGATTGATCTCACATTTACATTTATTTACATGTATTCGTTTAGCAGACGCTTTTATCCAAAGCGGCTTACAAAAGACAAAAGCATTTAAACATTTTGCCTTGAGATCTTCCTTAAGATCCAAACTTTCATTGCATTTCCTTAAAGCCTAGACCTGGATTAGACTAGATTCAAATGGTTTTACCATTTCTTATTCTCTTAAAAGTCTTTAATATAGCTGTGCCAACATATTAATTTTTGTCATTACAAAATGACAGTTTTATGTTTTAGAAATGGGTGGTTTCTAACTTTTTCTTTAGTCACAACATAAATCGCTACATAAATTACATTCGTGTCGTTTCATAGTTTTGATGAGTTTACTGTTATTGTAAAATGTATTCTAAAAGGATTATTAATACAGAATACGTGTTACTCAACTTTTAGTACTGTTGTAGTTTTGTCTAAGAACATAATAGATTTTCATTGCGGGAATTAAAAAATATTTTGAATGGCGTATATTTGCAATTAAAACCAGCAACTACAGGCCAAAGTCAAAACCTTTGCCACAATAAATCCCCAATTCAGAATGATTCAGAATTTGGGATTCAAGACGGACTATTTCAGCGCCAACAAAGGCACCCCGTTTGTGAATGTAGAGGCCTGTTGATGTGTAAAGCGCCCCCAGCTGTCTCCAGTGCCATGTTGTGCTTCTGTCTTTTCAGTTATCCTCAGATGTCTGAGATCTGTCGACTTTTCTCCAGCTTCCCCACCTCGTCTCTTCACCTCAGGCCTCTCCCCGGGTCAGCATCTCAGTTGCCCGAGCCGTCCCCAGAACGCCTGACGCTGTGCTTGATCAGATAAACGCTAACCATGCTCGATATGGCAGCCGTGAGCGCTCACTCGCGTCCTCCACAGCCTGTCTGAGTCACACTGACTGCGCACCAGTCGGCTCAGGCATGCTGACGGTCGTAGAGGCCATAAATAGGTTGTTCAGGGTAATCCAGAGCTTAATAAACGTAACAGCATGATCCCAGAACAGTTTTCCCAGCATTCATTGGTGTGGAGTGTGGCATGTTTTCTGCTCTCAGCCAAATCCCCAATTACCCAATCACCCTTTGACCCCTGTTCCCCCGCTGCCTCTGATTGGATACTAATGTGATAAGGTCAGCAGCCCCGCCTCTCGTCATTACAGTTACGATCTTTCTGGGGACCGGCCTCTCTCCCATTCTCAAGAGTGTGTTCAAATGCTTTAAAGATTGGTTTACGGTGTGTTGAATTGTCTGATGTGTAAGAAGCATGAGATATAATTTTCCTGATTTCCTCTCATTTCTTCGCAGGACTGAACTCAGTGATCATTTGGAGAGCATTGACAGCGGACTGGAGAACCTTCAGCAGATCCTAAACGCTCAGTCCATTAATTTCGACAGCTCACCGTTGTTTGATGTAAATATTTCAATGCACTTCAATGAAACGCCATTTATGTGCTGCTATGAGTTTGCTAACTTTGACGCAGGTGTCATTTAGCTAGTTTTTGAGGTAACAGACTCGCACAACCTCGTAAACATTCAAGCGCCTCTTAATTATGATTACTAGTAAGTAGGAACTCTACAGAGATGAATAAAATGCATCTGTAAAGGCATGTTCTGTGCTTACGCTCATATCTGTCGTTTGTGTTTTATTTGACAAACTCTGGATTTCAATTTAAACAGAGATTGTTGTTTTGCAGATATTCACATCAGCAGCTGCCGACGTGGATCTCGAAAGCCTGGCTAGCGTAAGTTTACAAAACTAATTAAGAAAATGATTTTTTTTAAGCATAAGAACGTGGCGCTAAATTTAGGGACGGCAATTTTAGCGGGGCTAGCAACAGACAATAGTACATACATAGTTTGCCAGAAAAGTAGGACATCCTATCTTTGCATTTGTACCGAATGCAATGATTGGACAAGCATTTTTTAGTTCTGTGTCTTCCACAGAAGATATATATATTCGTATAAATATATTTAGACTGCCTAGTGATCGCTGTCAGGATGTAAAGAGGCTTTCAACCAGCGTAACAACAAATGTTTCTGTAAAAAATCAGCTGCCTTTACCTCCATTCATAACTTAATATGTTTAATAAAGTTGAACTCAGAATGATAGCAGTGAAGCTCTGCTGAGCTAGTGTGTCGTAAACAAACTCACCAGTCATGTTTTACGATTCACAGCTGGTGAAATAAAGTGAATGACAAGATTCCAAACAATCTCGTCTGATCTGTTCACTAGAAAATATTTGTCATAGCGTCAACATAAACAAAAGAGCTTGAGTTATCTGGAAGAGAAACTGTTGTACATTAAAAAAGAGTGCATATTTTGGTCTTGTGGTTTACAGCGCGCTTCTGTTTTGCTGTTTTATACACCCTGCATGTCTTTCCTTCATGTAACTAGCTTGTAATTTTGGTATATTGTCTAAAATGTTCACTACATAAAATTACTTAGGTTGAAATCAAACAAAGCCAATCTGACACTTCTGGGGAAATAGGACCCATCGCATCTCAAATTATAAATCGTTATTATACATTTTAATGAATTTATAATTGAAATAATTTAAATGTGAATGTTGTAAGCGGTGTTGTTTTGCACACTGATCTGTTATGTACTTGCTCAAAAGCTGATCTGTGTTCAGTTTTAACCAAAAAGTTAAGGGTTGTATTATATTTAGCCATGTATTATTATATGTAGCTTAAATTTTTTCGGCTGCATACTGTAGGTTTAGTCTGGAGGCGGAAGTGAAAGTTTACGTCTGTCATTGTGGCATTTCAGGAATCTGTTGGTGCAATTATTGGTTTCTCACTTTGGCTGGAAGCGTCTGCTCGGGCGAAACATCATTTCAGAAGTGTTGAGCGTGTGATATCTAGGCATTCATTGCGTGTCCCTTCTTGTAGTTGAATTATATTGTAAAGAGCTGATGTGTATTTTTGTATTAAGTGAAAAACTCTGTGCTTACACTGCAGATCCAGGATCTTCTCTCACCTGAACCAGTGAAGGAAACGGACTCTGCGGCAGACACCTGTCATTCGGGTATTTGGGATCATTGAAATGTTGTTGAAACGTCAGGAAACGTTGTGATAAGATTACGGACGATGTTTATATCCGGAGAGCAGATATAATGTTAAATCTGAGGCTGGTCATTCTGCAGATAACGTACAAATTAACTGATTAGTGATGGCAAATGAGAGAGTTGCCAGAGAAAAAACGTGTTCACATTAACGGTGTGATGCGGTTCACTGTTTTGCTATAAAAACCCTCCAAGTGTCACTTTAGGTCATAGGTCACTCAGGTCATTGGGTCATTTAGGTCAAGTGTCATATTTAGCTTTAATATTTTACGACAAAACTGTTGATAAAATTTGGAACTGACAAAAAGTATATTTTTTTTATTTATATATCTACCCATTAACCAGTCCGATATATTGGACTATCACTAGTTCCAAATTGTTTGTGTTTTCAGGCAAGCAGCTGGTCCAGTACACATCTCAGCCCATGATTCTTCCAGACCCCATCACCATAGAAACCGGTGTCAACGAGCTGCCCATTCTTCTGGAGCTGGAGGATAACCCCTATTTCCAACCAGAACCAGCAGAAGATCCGACCATCTCCCTTCTCAACTTCTCCACGACCCCCATACCCGAAGACCCGAAACTGTTATAGAGTGACTTTTGTAAAAGGATTTATGTCTGTGTGGGTTTTATACAATTTTAGTCTCTGCATTTTATTTTTTTGGTCACTATTTAACATTAAATCTAGCCATGTTAATAATACGCTGATATTTCTTCTCACGTTTGGAGGGGAAATAAAAAATAAACGAACGCAACAAAGAAAATTACGTATTCCTTCCAATTGTATTTCATAGAATTGAAAACTCAAAATAACGCTTTAATTGGATTTTTATTCAGGCAGAGAGACAAAAAGTAGCTAAGACATCGTAGCATGTATATCAAGTCCTAAGTGGATTTCCTGCTGGTGTAACGTATCTTAATACGTTAGAAACACACCAGACCATGTGTTTGATGCCCAGTTTTCATCCTCAGCTAATAATATTTGACTACACGAGATTTTATTTGCAGTATGTATTGCAATGAAGTGCTGGTTGTATCATCTCATGGATTTGAGGTTAAAGCAAAAAAAATTGTAAATATATATAAATATAGAGAAATAACTCGGCAGTC